>CM038679.1:451903591-452174670 GCA_021605205.1 Aegilops longissima | reverse complement strand
CCTCGATACCACGCTTGATTTAACTCTGGCTCGGCGAGCTCAAATTTCGAGCCGCGGAGCTCTTCCAAGCCTCAAGACGCCAGCCGCGACCTCCAGCCAACCGGCGGTCCTACTGGAGGCGCAGAATCGGCATGTCCGCCATTGTGGCAGCAATCGCTCCCCGACACGCTTAAGACGGCGAAGATTCGACAAAGCCGCCGCAGACGAGCCTCAATGCTTAGGAGCTGCTCGCCAAGGGTCCGGGGCGCGGCTGCGATCTGGCGCCACTCGCCCCCGGGCCTCGCTGCTCGGGCTCGATGGCCTGATTGGCATCACAGATGACTGTGGAAGAAGTCCGCCAAGAAGAAGAAGGAAAAAGCAAGTTAGAAAAACAGAGCCGGCTTAACCCATAGTCGGCAAACCCAAAAGAGAAAGTAAAGCAAACTTACAATCGACGATATCTTCGATTTCATGAAAGCCGGAGGTCACCGCGCTCTGCCTCGGTCCAGCGAGAGCTCGCTTCACCCGCCAAGAGGGCGGCTCTTTCTTCTCTCGCCTCGCCCCGCCGCTTTGAGCAGCTCCCTCTGCTTCCGCCAACAGCAGAGCCAGGTCGCGCTCATGGGCAAGCTTGCCGACTCCTCCTCTTTGGCACGCAGGCGTCTCGGCCGTACTCCAAATACCTCGCAGCAGCGGCGTTGATTCTCAAGAACAAAAGAAGAAGGACGCCAAGTCGCCGCTAAGAAGGTCGCCAGAAGATCCGCCCGACCAAGACAAAGCAGCCGGTCCAATCTCGGGATTAGCAGGCTGGTGCGCAAGCGCGCTTCAAGAAGAAAAACTCACCTCGACTCCTTGCTGGTCAAGCAGCCCGCTTGTTCACTTCTTCAAGGTTGCGTTGAAGGCGGTAGCGCGGAGGTTGTGATATTCCCCGTAGCAAGGATTCCGCATACGATAAAGACTTGAAGTAGCAATAAAGTTCACCGCTTAGCACGTCCAAACTTGGGGATTACACCTGGGTGCGCGCCGCCTCACGAGAAGATCAAAAGAAAATTCGAAATAAAACATACCGCACGGCGGATCGCAACGCCAGCGCCCGAAAGGTTCTCGAGGGCGACGCCGCCCGCAGCTTCGCTGGACGCCCAGAGCGCTGTTCAGCAGGCCTGCATCGCCTCCTCACCCACCCACCAGCGGCGCGCGCTTGTCGCCAGCTGGGATGGCCGAAGTCTGGCGGCGCTGGTCTCTGGCGGGCGCGGCGCCGAAGTCCGCTTTCAAGACGGCGCCGCGGGCTGGCGAGGCGATTTGAAGAAGCAGCGCGCTTACGGCTTCATTGTCGGCCGGGCGGCACGGGTGGGTCCGCCGGCTGTTTACTCTCGCGACCTCAGATCAAGGCGGAGGCGGCGGAGGTGGCGCTGCCGCCCGTGAAGAGACTCGCCACCTTCCCTCCTCGCGACGGGGACCTCACCGCCAATTCTCCGACCGCCCTGAACTCCGACGGCGGTGGCGCTGAGCTCAGCTGGAGGACAAGCAAGACTGATTGAAGGCGCGCCTCCTCGGCTTGCCTTCTTGTTGTCCGCGGCTTGACCGCCTTCTCGCCGCCGCTTTCTCTCGACGAGCGGCAGCCTCGTCAAGGCTTTCTCCTCAAGATTCCGCTCTGTTCCTCCCGGAGGGCGGCCAGGTCAACCTGCCGATCGGCTGGCGGACGCCTCCGCCGACCCCATAACAGAGGGCGGCGCGACTCTTCCAAAGTGAGGGAGCCCTGATGAAAAAAGGGACATTAGGAGACTGGGCCAAGACGGACCAAAAGAAAACAAGATGTAATAAAAAGACACTTACGCTGAGACCAGCGGGCGGTTTCTTCACCTCCTTTCGAAGCGGGTTGGCCTTCGCGACCGCTTTTTCACTGAGTCACGTGCGTGCCCTCGATTCTTCTGGCTCGCCGCCTGGCTGACTCGCCCGCCCGCGCTTTTCACTGACTGCCCCCAAGGCGTGAGGAGTCATACCGATGGCCGGCTCACGGGCGGGGCGATTTCATCATCGTGCCACCGCAAAGTGGCCGAGGGCTCAACTCGCCGGCCCCTCCCTCCTTCGGGCGTCTGCCTCCATCGCCGCACACGCCCAAGTCGGGTCGCTGGGCCACTCACCGCCTCGGCCGGGACGAGTCGCGAGCCGCCTCTGGGCGCCGGCCGAGGGCGTGCATGAGAGGATTCTGAGTCGAAGGACCAAGGAGTAAGAGCCGGATCCGCTAAGGAAGGAAACAAAGAAGCAAGAGACGACTTACCATCGGCGGGGATTGGCGAGTATGGCTCCTTGTCGAAACACCATTCTCCGTGAGGTCGCAGTCGCCAAGAAGTTCACTGTCCACCACCTCCGCGTGGGGCATGTCCTGGAGCACACCGGGTCAGTCCTCGCGGCCGCCATCCGGCAGATCGATGAGGGCGCCTCAAGAGGGAGGACTCGGCGCACACACGGCGGCCAAGAAGTTCTGCCCCAATGCACCCTCCGATCAGATTATTACGCGAGTCACAAGAACGGCGGCGCGTGCTCGCGGAGTCGGCCGTCTGCCTCAGAGGACCACCGGTGGGTCGGCTCAGCCACGCCCACGAGGGCGGCAAGTTAACCCAGCCGCCGCTGGGGCGACGTTTGACGAGAAGTACGAAAGGCCGCCACATCTTCACCGACTTGATGAGGGGGATGGCAGAAAAGGATTCTCGCACCGCCTCCTCTTGGCGATGAACGGTCGCACAGAGCCGCACGCGAGCGACGTGGGTCCCGAAGCCAGATGAAAGAACTCCCCCACAGCTCGATGGTGGAAGAACTCGAGGAAACCTTCGCATAAGGATGCGGCGCCAGCCAGCACCACCGTGTTGGGGTGAGGTGGTGTGGCCGGAGCCCAAAGAACCCAAGAACGCTGAAGAAGCCGCCACCGGCAGCCCCAACCCGCTGCGTGAGGTGCTAGCGAAGATCACCCGCCTCCTCCGCGCCGTGATGATTTCGCCTCCCGGGCGCGGCTCGCACTAGGTGGCTGCCGGGATGCGCGCGCGTCTGACGGCGGAACTCGACACGCTGCCGCCGATGATGGAGCTGGCCCCACACGCCGGAGCGGCGGTGGGAGGCCCAAGGCCGATGAGGAGCTCATCTCCGCGGGCGAGGAAGGAACGAGGCTCAGACGGTGGAGCAAGGAAGAAGACAAGGCAGGAGCGGGATGAGAGAGCGCGCGCCGCCGCCTCCCTCCCCGCCTACTTATAGGCGCCTAGGCTACGGCCGAGGGCGCGGGATTAATCGCGCCCACGCCCCCACGCCCCACGATTAACCCACGACGCTATCGCGGCAAGAACGGGCGGGGAGCCCAACCACTCGCACGATCGCAGCGGATTCGCCACGGCCGGCATGGTAGTGGCGGCCCCGCCGACGGCCTTTCTTGTCACGCTGCAGGTCTGGCAGATCGCTCGCAGCATGGCGTCAGGTGGCGGCCCACGACGGGCGGCTGCCGGAAGCTTATCAGCACGCCGCCGGACCCCGGCCAAGCGACCTTCAAACCTTTGAAGAGCAAGACGGCCCCATGCAAAGCCGACCAGATGGAGACAACGGGCCGAGTCCAGATTCTTCCATCAAAGGGATGATGTCGCCGAGGCCTCGATGGCTGCCCTCGGCCCCCAGCCGGGGACTACTGTCGAGTAATGGACTACGGTAGGCGACCCGAGCCCCGAACCTTTCAAACATCGGGGATCGCGCCTCAAGACCCCAAGACAAAGAGTCAGCCAGATAGTCGGCAACAGAGTTGCCGCTTCAGACAAGCCGACCTGCCAACCGACTCCAAATGAGGCCGGCCAAGGGGTCGGCCCGCGACCTTCACCACCTCACACCAGGCGACTATGGGTGAAGCCGCAGCCCATCCCCGCCAGTCCATAAAGGCGTGTATGGTTGTAGGCGCTGACCGACGGAGATCTCCGTCCGGCGCAAGATCGCTGCCATGCCGCCTCGAGATCAAGACCGCGGGCGCATTCTCGCACCCACGCTATTCGTCTGCACGACCAAGATGGCGGATTCTCCGTCGGCGGGTACCAAGACGGCGAGAGCACCCCAAAGACGGACCCGATGGAGTCGGCCTTCGAGTCGGCCGGCCTCCCACGGGATCCACGCCGCCATTAACAGACAAGACGGGAATGGCAACAGGATCGCCGCCAGCGGCGGCACTATTGCCATAACCCCATGATCAAGCTCACACATCGTAAGCACGGCCACAAGAATCTGCAGCTGGCAAGACTCCGCCATGGCGGACAAGGGCCGCTGCCCCATGTCAAGTTGCAAATGGGCCCACTAGTCGGCGGGCCCTGTGAGTCAAGTGAGAAGACAACGACTTAGAGATCGACGGCTTGACCCACACCCAGCCGGATTATTGCCAGACTTCTGGGTAGACCTCTATAAACCCCTGGGGCACCCATGCAAAGGGTTGGCAGCTAGTAGTTTTAGACACACACATAGAGGGAGAGAAGAGCAAGCCGTGCCCTTCTCCTTCCTCACCCCAACAGCCTCAAGGAGCCCTTGTACCCACTTTGCCATAGTGATCATGCGAGACCCCGCAGAGCAGCAGAGGTGTTATCTCCTGAGAGCCCCTGCCGGGTAAGATTCGCCGGCGGCATGTCTCGCCTCATCCTGCTTCTGTGCACCACGACGCTCTACTCGCCTCCATGATAAGCCATCCTTGGCATATGTCGCACCCAACCCCGACATCGGTGGAACGGCACCTATGGGATCACAAGAACTTTACTATGGTCGCGGGCGCTGGGTCGTGAGAAGAGCGGATCAAACAGATAGCACACGGTTTCCTTATCTGTGTTCGGGCCGCGAGGATGCGAAACCCTACTCCTTTGGTGGTTTGTTTATCTGTGTTCTTGAACTAGCGATGGGGCGTGAGGAGCTCCAAAGTTAATCCTCCTCCTGGTCGCTTTGGGCCTCCTTTTTATAGGGAAAGGGGTTGCCACAAGGGCACACAGAGGTGGAAAGGGCATGTTGATGCGAGTTTATCCTCGCATTACATGAAAAGGCGCTTAATGCGCCTTGCTTAGGTGTCCTTGCTTTATCGGGACGGGAGAGCCTGTTCGTCTGTCGCCGCTTCCTTTCGTGGTCGACACGCCTGCCCAGCAAAAGGCCGTGTGCCATGTAGGCAGCAGCAATGAGGTGGCGCAGCAGTGGGTCTCCACGAAGATCCGCTTGTCACACGCATGTGCCTCACCAACCGGTTGGGTCGGCAATGCATGCGAACGGTGGTGGAGGTTTGATTGGCATGGGCCCGATGGTGGCCCTACGAGTGTTCTTGGCAAGGGCTCGCCAGTAGCCCCGGCAAGGGTCTTGCTGTGGCGCTGCCGTCATCCCCTGCAAGGCTCTTGCCGGGCCTTATGGTCCTCCTTGGCTGGGATCCCGCCAAGGGTCGCCATGTTCTATAGTGTGTATCCGATCTTGAATGTCTTCACAAATATCTGCATGCCACCATGGGGATGTCTCCTCAATCCTTGCCCCATGGGGGCAAAGTGGACTCAAGGGTGACTCGCCCGTAGGTGTGGGGCGAGCTGCCACGGCAAGGGTCTTGTTGGGTTTGTTAACTCCGCCTCCGGCAAGGATCTTGCCGGGAGTCCACTTCGCCCCTTTGCTCTTTGTGGTCTTGGTCTTGGCGTCGCTCGCTTCCTTTCGAGCTTCGGCCTTACCTTGGCTCACCTCCCTTGCCTTGCTTTCAAGGCGGTGGTGCTCATGCTCGATCGCCTGCAGCACAGTTATAGGGGTACAAAAAGTGTACCCCTCTTTTTGTACACCGACACCACCGATGGACGAGAACTTTGCCTATTGGTCCGCCTCGTTCAACGAGCAGGAAAATGGTTCTCTTCGTCCCTCGCCCTTGGTACCAACGTTGTTGCCAACATAACTGACAGGCTACCCTGTGACATGCCTTGCTTACGTGATCGTGCAAGACGTCACCCCTCTTCCTACTATTAGCCCACATGGTGGGCCCATAACCCACAGTTCCACAGGATCGAAACCTGACTCCACAATAAACCCCTATTCCCAAGGTTGTTCCTCGCGCGTGGCCTCGTAAGTAATTCATGAGCCACCTTCCGAAAGATCATCAATTCTGTTATCAGACACAACACTTATTCCCATAGGTCTTAAGCACTCTCACATTCCGATTCAGGCAGCGAATGATTGCCTATCAGCTTGGAACTTCTTATTACACCTTCTTACTCTACTCTCGATGACTTTTTTGAATGTCAACATGAGAGATGCCTCTATACCTCATTCACCGAGATAGCCTCTAGGTACCTAACATGTGTTGAACTCCGTCCTTCCCGAGTTTTTTCACTTAACTTTCCCTAAGTACGACGGAGATCCTGAAGAAAGGGTGACGACTTCATCATGGTGACATGAAGAAGAGAAATGAAGACAATAATGTAATAGATCAACCTCTTCGAGAAGAGCAACCAAGACTAAGAAGATCCGTTAGAGTTTCACAACCACAAATTTCCCCCTTACGCCACCTCTTAAATCTCGGGACGAGATTTCTTGTAGTGGAGGAGAATTGTGACGCCCGGATATTTAAGCTACAGTGAACCTCCGCTAATGATGCCACGTCACCTCGGTTACTGTTGTTAGTCTCGCGTTAGTTCGAAATCGATTCAAATTCAAATTTGAATTAAAGTCAAACGGTAAAAGTTTTCGAACATAAAAACTAAAATGTGCTAAATGTGACCAATAAATCCTTAGTAATAATGGTGGAGAACCCACATTTTTATAAAATAATTAAAGACACTAAAATAATAAAAATAGTGGCTAAATAACATTTTAATTGCTCTTTAAATTATAAAAATATTAAGTTAACTTATTTTGAGTCAAAACCAGGTTGGGTAGTGGCCTATATTAATTATACTAATTTAGGTACTAACTTGGTATTTTATAAAACTAAAATAAATGAAACTATAATAGAAAAAACAGAAAAGTGAAACAAAAATAGAGAGAGAAACGGCCCTTGTCGGGTCGTGGCCCACTTGCCACCAGCCGGCCGAACCGTCCACCCCCACTCCCCATAACCCCCACTACCCAAACCCTAACCCCCACCGACACCCACTTCCTCTCCTTTCCCTCGATCCAGATCGGATCGGGCTCATGCGCCTCACCTCCCGCTGATCTCGACGCCGCCCGCGCCAAAGGGCCGGGTCCTCGCTACCTCGACCCTGGCCAGGCTGACGCTGTTTCGTTGCTCTGGCCCGCCGCCACCATCGCGGACTCGCTTCGCCCCGTCCGCCTCGACCTCATCTCCTCCCCGACCGGTGACCTCGTGTCGTCGCCATTCGCCATCACTGCCGCCCGAAGACCCGCCGTCGCCGGAGCACCACCACCACCCGGACCTCGTCGCCTCCTCCCCTGCGTCGTCGTCGTCTCCATCCGCCTCCCAAGCCCACTACCCTTTTCCCTACGGACCAGCGGTGAGCCCCGGCCCCGCCCCTCTCCTCGTGACTTCTCCTCACACTGACCGCCGCGCGCTTTGCGAGCTCCGGCCACACATCACAAGCCGCCACGCCGCGCCATGCGCTACACCGACCGCCATGCCCGCCGACCCGCCCTTCCTCCCCGCTGTCGTGAAGCTCAGCGCCACCTGCCTGCCTCGTTCGCTGTGGTACGCCCGGCGCGTGGCAGCCTGCGCCTCGCCTCGGGCACGCCCATGCCTCCTTCCTCTTGCGCGCCCACCGTGGTCGCGCCTGCTGGTCACCGCCGACCTCACTGCCGCCCGCCACCGCCTCACGGCTCCCTCGCCAGCCACCTCCGCCATGCGGTCATTCTCCGCCGCCGCCTCGCTCGGCCGGCCGCACCGGCAGGCGTCTGGCCTGCTCGGCCCCTCGGCACTCCGTCTGCTTGGGTGCCCGCACCGCCTGCTAACACGTGCCTGCGTGTTAAGGCCCGTGGGGCCTATGACAGCTGGGGCCGAGCCCCTGAGAACGCTTAAAAATAATAATAATTATTATTATTATTATTTAATAAAATCAATTAATTAATTAATTAATAAGTGAATTAATTAAGTTAATTAATCCTGTTTAGTTAATCTAATTAACTAGTTAGTTTAATTAAATAGTAATTAGTTTAACTAAGATCTAATTAACCTAAACAGAGTATGATAGGTGGGTCCCACTGGACCCACGCGTCAGTTTGACAAGTCAACACCTCTGTTGACTGCTGACGTCATAATGATGTCAGCATGTACTATTCTGGATAATGTTGAATTAAATTAATTAAATAAATTCGAAAAAATAATTTAAAACTTCTAAAATTAATATAAAATAAAGCATATCTTGGATGAAAATACTTTATACATGAAAGTTGCTCAGAACGGCAAGACAAATCTGAATACGCAGCTCGTTCGTCCGCCACACATCCCTAGCATAGCAAACACGCAACTTTCCCCCTCTGGTTCATATGTCTGAAAACGCGAAACACTGGGAATACTTTCCTGATGTTTCCCTTCACGCAGATCACCTATCCCTCGTTAGGTCACCCCTAGCACCGCGTATCACCATGTTATGCTTTTGTGCTGCTTTGATTGCTCAGTTATTTATTATGTTCCCCCTCCGTTACTTCTTTCTGATAGACCCCGAGACTACCATGACCCCTGGCCGACTACGGTATTGACGACCCTTCCTTCTTGCCAGAGCAACCAGCAAGCCCCCCTTGATCACCAGATATCGCCTATTCTTCTCTATACTGTTTGCATTAGAGTAGTGTAGCATGTTACCGCTTTTGGTTAATCCTGCTCACGCATAGCCTGTCATTGTTGCTACAGCTTGTTACCCATTACCTACAATCCTAAATGCTTAGTATAGGATGCTAGTATTCCATCAAGGGCCCTACACTCTTGTCTCTGCATCGCCATGCTATACTATCGGGCCGTGATCACTTCGAGGTGATCTCGCATATGCTATATACTTTATAATTGTTACATTACTTATGATACTGTTCGAGATGGGGGTCAAGGGTGTGGCTCCATCCTGTGAGAGGTGGGCCTGGGTTCCCGACGGCCCCGATCGTTATTGCAAGGCGAGAGCGACAGGCAGGTTGAGACCACCTAGGAGAGAGGTGGGCCTGGCCCTGGTCGGTGTCCGCGGTTACATCCTTAACACGCTGACAATACTCCTCAAATAACTCATACACAAGCACTATACTACTTTACCTATCTAACATGCAATTTTCCTTCAGTAAGAAAGGCAATCATTGAATATTTCTGGTACACATGAGCTTCAGCAAAAGGCAGCAAGCATCCATCTTGATATCCCTCAAATTACTCATACACAAGCACTGTACCAGTTGACCTATTTAACATGCAATGTTCATTCAGTATGAAAGATAATGACTCAATTTTTGGTACACCCGAGCTTCAGTAAAAAAGGCAGCAAGTATTCAAGTCCTCAAATCACCTATCCGCACCAACTGCAGTTCAATCCATTTGATAGTTCACTACTCCCTCCTTTCCGGTTTATAGGGCTTATCTCAAAATTTTAGTTTTTCCATTTTGTAAGGCTCAATTTGGTTGTTCCCCATCACATGTTCAGATTTCAAGGTGCATTAAATCATTGCATGCAAGTATTAAGAGAAAATGGACCAATGCATGTACTTTATGCATGCATGCATTGCAATTAATACATTGGTAAACATAAATTTTTGAGGAAAACAAGAGCATTAATTGGATGTTTTTGCAAACTACAAAAAGTATTCCACCACTCACCATCTACCTTGGTTGGTGAGATTTTTGAATTGAGCCCTATAAACCGGAAAGGAGGGAGTATGTACAGAAAATGGGCAGCCTGCCACGGTCACGGTTATCACCCCTTGCACCTGTACCTCTATCCTCTTGCTTCACATGGGGATGGGGACTGGATAGTATGTCGTCGGACAGGATGGTGGACGCCGCCGGGATTCCTCTCGTCCACCTCCCGGCTGGGGTGGGGATGGAGACCGGCCATGGTGGTCACCGCTGGAGATGGGGACCAGGAGCGGAGGGGTGCGGTAGGGGGCGGAGCAATCGGGACAGGTTATGGGAAGGAGAGGGAGAGACGGGGGAGGAACAGATCTGCGCCGCCGTCGAGCGTCGCGGTTCGTCGTCGCCGCTCTGGTAGCTAGGTCGCCCCGAGATGCCATCTCGTCTCCCTTCTTTCCTTCTTTTCTTTTCTGGTCGCTGGGTCGAAGGGGTATGTTTTGCGGGCGCCGAGCAATTCAGAAGAAAACGGAGCGGGAGCCCTCCGGATCCTCTAACATGAAAAAGAAAAGAAGTCACCTAAGCTACAATTCCCTAACTTTCCTCTTTCGCATATATATGATTAAGACTAAAATGACTTAAATTAATTTGCAAAATACAAATCTAATGTATACATTTACAAAACGAAATACGTATATGGTAACCGTGTGGCAGATTGAGAAACTACCACACGACCTCGGGGTGCTTCGATCGGGATCGTATGATCATAATATATGTGGGGGCAGTTGCTCAATCATGGGCGTGAGTGGCTCTGGCGTTGACCATGGGCTAATTTCGCTTTGTCATTGTGGCCCTTTTCGTCCTCCACTCGTCGACGGAAGCTCTACTGTGATGTTCGTCGCCCTCTCGCAATGTACTGTCCCACAGGAGCTTGGGCCTGACCACGCCTTTAGTTGTTTTCTCTCACCACCGGTAATCCGAGGAAGCTGGTGAGGAGACACTGATTGCCGGAAGTTACATACAAAAATCACGGTAACTTCAACCAAGAAGGTAAAAAATTGTTGAAAAACATATCCCCTAATAACTTCTACGAAATATCTATCTGGCACACCAGATCGTTTTGACAAAACTGCCGAATGACCTGGCTGCCCTTCGATCCCGATCGCTAGATCCACACGATTTTCGCTGCCTCCTCCATCCCCGCTTGATTCGTGGGGGAAACCTAGCCGCGCCCTTTCTTCATCCCCTCTTTCGACTTACTCCCCAACCCCAAATCAACAGCTATCGCTTACGCCGGCGACCTCACCGTCTTGCGCCGTCCTCCGCCGATACCCCTAGCATCTCCACCTCCCATTCCCTCACCCTATCATCCTATCTGAGGCCCCAAATCGTGCATCCAGGTCAGCCGGCGGCTAGATCCACCACGACCACTGCGGTACGTCCGGATCCGCACCCTCGTGACGCGACGGAGGTGCTCGAGGGTGGTCGCAGCCACATGCACCGAGAAGGGTTCGAGACGGCGGAAGTTTGACGACGAAAGTGCTTGAGGGCTCGCGAGCGGCCGTATGTGAACCATCTTGCCCAAGTATGGACGTGGTTGTTCAAGTACAATGATACCCAGATGGGGAAGATGAGCATTGTTGCTGGAATGGCACCATCGTACCCATGTCTGGACGCGGCTCAAACAAATTCAGCGCTCCACATGCAGATGTTCAAGATGGTTCACAAACGTGGTGCTAATGGAAACGCTATTGGCAAATGATTTCGCAGTTGTTTATCTTTTATAAATAAAAAAAATCACCTCTGACATAAAATAAGAATGTCCGGACCGTCTTTATTAATCATCACTTGGATCCTAAGATGAACACAATAAGATCGGAATCCGATGATATTATCCATTTTAATGCATTCTAAAGCTATGCCTTGCTTCGAAAGTGTCGAGTAGTCTTTCACCCCCTATATCAAGTCAGATGAACAATTTGCACATAAGTATCGCTTGGATCCTCTGCCAGAGTTTCCTTTGGCTTTGCCCCCACTGAGGAGCTTTAATTCTTCATCAAAATTTTCTAAGAATTATAAAGCTTTTTAGTGGAAAGGCTAGGGGTGCGTTAAAAAAAACAGAAAGAAAGCAAAAATACGACGCGCGGGGGCGCCATCAATTTTGTCACCCGCCCCTTCCGAGTCTGGAAACCATGCGAGCCTGCGGAAAATTAGGGCACGCCCATCTCCGCCGTGCACTGCCCGCTCCCCGCATCCGACGCCGCACAAAGTGCCACCTCACGGATCCGCGTCCCACCCCTCTCCACCAATCCCCTCCCACCGCGCGCCTCTATATTAATCCCCTCCCCTGCTCCACCACAACACACCAAAGAAAAGTCTCCCTCGCAACAGCTCGCCCATTTCCCTCCACACCAGCCCGACACCTCAAGCTCAACCCCGATCGATGGCGCCCAAGGCCGAGAAGAAGCCTGCGGAGAAGAAGCCGGCCGCCGAGGCCGCGGAGAAGGCCGAGAAGACCCCCGCCGGCAAGAAGCCCAAGGCGGAGAAGCGGCTGCCGGCGTCCAAGTCCGCCAAGGAGGGCGGCGACAAGAAGGGCCGCAAGAAGAACAAGAAGAGCGTGGAGACCTACAAGATCTACATCTTCAAGGTGCTCAAGCAGGTGCATCCCGACATCGGCATTTCCTCCAAGGCCATGTCCATCATGAACTCCTTCATCAACGACATCTTCGAGAAGCTCGCCGGCGAGGCGGCCAAGCTGGCCAGGTACAACAAGAAGCCCACCATCACGTCCAGGGAGATCCAGACCTCTGTCCGCCTCGTCCTCCCCGGCGAACTCGCCAAGCACGCCGTCTCCGAGGGCACCAAGGCCGTCACCAAGTTCACCAGCAACTAGGGTTCCGTCGCGGTGTATCTCTAGGGTTCCGTCGCCGTGTTCTCTTCTAGTAGCTTTTGTGTTGCCGTCGCTCGTGTCCATGTGTATCGTTATAGGTAGGTATCGCGCCTGCTTTGTAAATCGTGTCAGGTTGTGATGGACGGCTTTGATTTCAATTAATGGAAGAGGTTGTGTGTGACTTTTCAATCTGTGAGCTGTTGCCTCATTCTGCCAAAATAATTGGGGATCTAGGGTTTGAGGGAGTGGGTACTCGAGCTGCCGTCGACGCCGCTGCTGCCGATGATGTTTCGAGGAGGGAGGGTGATGCGTTTGGCCTCTCGGCACCTGGGTACCCGTGGCTTCAGCACCGAGATATTTGTGAGCAGTAAGCAATCATCCTCTGTTTCCTCCCAAGTCCCGTGCTTGCATAAATGCTTGGCACTTGTATGCGATGAATTGGTGCTGTGTGATTATGGTGATGGTTATTGCGTGCAACCTCTGGTTCATGCTTGAGTGTTGTTCGCCTGTGACTGGGGTTGTTTGGGTGTGGATGGATTGAGCTCTGGTCGGCGTGGTGCCGGTCTCCTTTGCATCTTTAGCATGACAGGGAATGTTTTGAGCCTCCTACTGATATATTAGCTTTAGAATATGATTCCTTTGGATAGTTACATAGCAACAACAAGGATGCTTCATACCATCTTTTCAGAACCTGATCACGGGCTAGATTGGTTTGCCTGACGTTATCTTTTCCTTGTTTTAGTGCTGATGAAGTTTCACACATGCCGACCGATTATGTGTGTCGATGAAAACTAACTGTTGCTCTGTGGCCAGTACAATTTGTAGATGCAAGTTGCTTCTGCCAAAACTAGACTGGTAAAATTTAGTATCTGTTCTACTTGGGGGCACTTTATCATCTTGGATGAAATGTTTGAGATGAACAATTTGTTTCCATCTCTAGTTTGTCTTGCTGCAAATTGTTCTGGTTGAGGGGTGCACATTGTTGACATGGACCTGAAATACGCATACACGACAAAGATAGTGATAGTGTTGCAGTTTGCCTCTTCATTTTAATTTGTAAGATCACCATATATGTTCTATTTCCTCTATAAAAATATAAGACGTTTTTTGACACTATGACAGTGTAAAAGAACATTTTATATTTTGATTCAGAGGGAGTACCATTATGAAATGAATCTCTACATATTCTGCTCACAGAGAATTTTGCGCCAAAAAATTAACTCATGCTGCCTTTTAAATCTGTAAATGCAGATATAACATGTAACATTTATTCATCCTTCTAGATTCTTTTGTCAGGGTTATCATTTTACACAACGGAGGAAGAATTTAAAAAGGTCTTCTCACCATTTGGCGCCATTGAGGAAGGTATCTATGCCATTTTTGAATTTGTGTGACGCTGTTCGCCACATGGAATTGTAAATCTTTGTCATTGTTTCCTACTGATACTTGAAGTTCTTATTATGTTAGTTCCATGGAAATATTTTGGTTTAATGCTGCTATCTGTTTCTATCAAATATAGTTCGGTTAGTGAGAGACAACCAAACTGGAAGGCTGAAGGGATTTGGTTTTGTAAGATATTCATCACAAGAGGAGGCACAGAAAGCTATCAAGGCAATGGATGGAAGGGTATGCACACTGCTCACCTACTATCTTGGGTGTAACCTTCAAACATCATTTAATGGTGCTGACATATTGATAATTTTATAAAGTGAGAATTCATGATTGCCATTTACCCTAGAGGAAACTGTGCTGAAGTTCCACTGCAGAAAAAAATGGAGCCATAACTCTTTGCCGCTGATACTCCTTCCTTTCTCAACTGAAACTACCTTGTGAAGACACCTTGTTAATAGGGTAAAGTGCACAGAAACACACCTTAGGGATAATGTGATAAACCACAACTCTTGGTGACATTGCTTTTATCACATAACCAGGACCTTTGAGGTCATTCGTAAAAAAAAAACCCTAATCTCTCATGTTTAGTCATTTGTCGCCAAAGCTGACAATGCTGGTGTACTCAAGAAAACCATAGGGTCATTCTTCTGAATACTGCTTAAGGGTATTGACTTCTGTAACAAAATAATTAGACCTGCAATGTGTTAAGAGGTACCTACATTAATTCAAAATTCACTAAATATGTACAGTGGTCTTATGTCAGCCTTCCTTTACCATCTTCCAGTGATGACAAGAAGTGTGCATAGAGCATTTGGGCCACGTTGGTCGACCAGTCAGGTCGACTGGTAGAAGCCATGTTTCTGTGTTTACTCTTGTTAACAATGTTTTCAACATAATTTAAGGTTAATAAAGATTCTTGTTGTAAAAGAGTTGGCTCTTTATCTAAAGCATTTTCTAGTTTATTCACATGAAGCATGCGTTGGTTTTTCTCTGTTGACTAGTGAGAATGCCTTTCCTGGTAGATTTGGTTAAACTAACTTGTTTTGTGATTCATGGTTATTTTGTCTTTCCATCTACTATTTCACATATTAAGTGGCGCAATTTCCCTCAGCTGTTTTGTCGCTACATTTTACTGCTTTCTATTCATAGGCATTTAAACTAAGAACTGCATTAGACAAGGCATTTACCCGGAGAATTCTCCAAAGAGAGTAGTGGTCATCTCTTGAGCCTTAGTTGTAGCAATTACACCCCATGTATAGCCACAACATGAATTTGCAAACTTACTATGTGAACAGACCACTAAAGTCATAATCAAAGGTGTTTTAAGTAGGGTCGTAGACTGGTTTCTACCATTTGCTACTAAAAAGCATTTTTTTAGGCCTTTTGTGCATTACCAAGTCAGGAAATGCTGCAAATTAGCTAGTTTATATTTTCGATGCAATTGTGAGGAACACATTTTCTTGGAAACAGCATCAAAATAGTCAGGAATTGCTCTGTTCAGTGTTCAGATTCTTGTCTTTACATTTGCCAAATTGCCAGCCATCTGGGATCTTGTCATTTTTCCATTAGGTGATGCTTTTATCTTGGCATTACCATCATCTCACTCCAAACTATTTGGATTTGAGCAGTGAAAGCCATTTGTTGTAATGACAATTGTGTGCAAATTTCAATTTTCGAGCATGATGCTAACCGGTATCGGCTTTAATATTACCTGATTTGGCGTGTTTGCAGCACCGTCTGCTTGGACTTGAAATTTCTTAATTGATTTTGTCTTTTTTTTTTCAGATTCTACGCGGCAGACTGATTTTTGCAGAGATGGCAAAGGAACACGGCACTGGATAGTTAATAGGTCAGATTTTTATCTGCACCGTTGCTGAACTACATGTGTCTTTGGGCCGAACCGAACAGATGGCGCTTTTGCTCTTTGCATCTTGCTATCAAGAACAGGACTGAATAGTGACGGCATGCCTATCATGTTACCCAAACAGCCATCTGTTTTTTTGTTGTTGCTAGAAGCAGTTATGTTTCATGAACATATTCATTTGCTACAAAGCGGAACTGTGTAAGATAAATTTGTTTGGGTTGTTACTTAAATTCAGCACGCCGGAGTAATGTGAACTGAAGTACGGTTATTACAGTCAAAACTGGTTTCAGTAAGCTCAAGGCCTTCATCTCTGCCTTGACTCTGATTGCTCAGCTTTCATTGGGCGAGCACATGCCACAACTGCACCAGGGCAGCTGTACAGTTCTAGTGCTCCAGTTTCAGTTCTTTGCTGTCTTTTGCTTCGTTTTGTATGCTTGTAAAATCTTCGCCATGTTGGTTATTATCTGCTCTGGTAACAACAGAAGGATCTCGGATAGTTGTTAAGCACTTACAAAATATTGGCCGAACTTCTGTTTGGGGGTGACATTTGGCGCTTTCGCTTCGTTTGAGTTTTGTTGAGAGAGTTGGGTAGGCAACTGAAAAGTGTCTCCAAAACCCAGAGTGTAATGGAGCACGGTTCATATCTCATATGGCGATTGGAGATATGATGACTCTGCTAGAGTTGCTCTAAAGACTCAACTACAATCAAGTTCATGGGAAATTTTGCTTGTTACCGAATCCCTTGCCGCTTACCTAGTCCTTGTCATATGGCCGTAGCACCAAGGAGGACGAAGATGACATGAGCAACCACTTCATCATAACAAACATTTAAAGGATCACATCTTGTTGAAGTTGACGCAGTATGGTTGGAATTTCGTCCCGACAGTGCGGTCAGGACGGCAGATTTGTTCGGAAGGGGGCCACACTTGGGAGCTCAGAATGGTAGAGAGCTCCGACGGCTCGTTGCAGCACTGGCCGAGCTCAACACCCCCGCATGTTGCATTGTAGCCAGGGGCGGAGCCAGGATTTGAACATGAGGGGGGCGAGAAACCAATGCTTAGAATGAAAGAAATATCATGACATGTTAAGTCTCGTAATAACGTTGAGGACAAAGCATAAGAAATATTCATAGACCTATAAAATGAAGTTACATATCTATTAGCTTAAACTCAGCTCTACGACCACCAGTGTCGAACAAATTGATTATCTCATCGGATGTGATCTTTGCATCTATTTCCTTACCAATATAGACGACCATGTAATGCCGAAGAAAGTCATCTCCCATTCTGTTTCAAAGACGAGTCTTGACTAGTTTCATAGCTGAAAAGCTCGCTTGGTTGTCGCGGTTGACACCAGAAGAGTTATGACCAACCGTAGTAATCTATCAACCATTGAGTACGTAGCAGCTTTACCTGTATTTAATAATCAAGGAGTCAAATAAGCAAAAGTTATGAACAACTGCACTAGTCTATCATTCATTCAACCATTGAGTATGTAGCAACTTTACCTGTTTTAAATAATCCAATAGTCAAATCAGCAAGTGAAGACGAACTCTTTAGCTCCGGATGGTTGCAAACATCAAGCTGGAAATGGGGAAGTTGAGACTCCAAATGAACTCGTTCTTGACTAGAAAAGTCAGCAGGATAAATTTTTCCACTAATGTGCATATATTAGACACGCCAAATGAGTCATGCCGTGGATCCAAAGATGCACAAAGTGTCAAAAGCTCTGTGTTTTGAACACCAAACGATCATTTAGCTCAACCAATTGCTGATCTATGGCAACATTGAACACATCTGCTTTGTAGTGATGTAATGTAGTAGTGTTATCATGTTTGTTAAGTAGACTTTGTTACGCCTACATACCTACAAATCACATCATATATTAGTAAATATGATAAATAATATTCTATATTATATGAACAAGAAAATATATGTTACCTGCTATTCAAATCAGGGATGTCAATCTCATGCTTCAAACAAAAAGATTGAACCTCCTGAAGAAGGGGATCCCAACCATCTTCTCTCAGCTTACCAAGTAGCACCTTTGTGGTTGAGACCAAATCTAATGCATTCAGAATATCTAGTGACTTCTTTTGGAGTGTTTGACATAAAACATCAGTGATTTTCATGATTTTCTCCATTAGATGTAAAATGAACACAAAATCAAATGACATAATTATTTTTAGGGCTCCTACGGCATCTCCTCTAGAATATTTCGAGGCTGCACGGTCATTTGCTATACTCCTTAGGACCTCAACTGTAGCGCCAAACATCTTCTGTAAACTCTGAATTGACTTGAAGTGGGAACTCCATCTAGTGTCACCAGGTCTTTGTAAAGTTCCTATCTGATTTTGCCCTTTTCTGTATCGAGTTCTCCCAATTCAATTTCAAGGCAATCTCCGCAGCTTTATTTGCTAACAACTCATCATTACGCTTAGTCGATGCGCTAACAACATTTATAATGAAATTTGCATTTTGGAAAAGTTATGCACATCATGTACCTCCCTTGACGCGCAACAAGCGCTAATCAGAATCGATGAGCCATGCAATGCACATAATATGCATAAGGGCAGTCATTCAGAATTAGAGCCTTCAATCCATTCCATTCACCTCTCATATTACTTGCCCGCCATAGCCTTGTCCTCTAATGTCTTGGACATTCAAATTATTATCGAAAGGACTTTGCAAATTGCCTTCTTGAGAGTCAAAGCAGAGTGTCGGTGACATGAATTACATCAAGAAAACGCCTCAGATGAACCCCTCGGTGCTCGGGAATCAAGAACCAATGCCATTTGCTCTTTCTTTGATTCATCTCGTGCTTCGTCTACCATTATGCAGAACTTGCTAGTACCAATTTCATCTCTAATTTTTTCCTTAACTCTACTAGAAAGTAATGTGAGGATTTCTAGTTGCACTGTATGAGAGGTGTACTTCGCATTCCTTGGAGCATTTTCCAAAACAACTGCATTCACCTCTTTGCTATAAGAAGCCAAGAACCTCACCAGATGAAGAAAATTACCCTGATTACTTGATCCCGGAGATTCGTCATGGCCTCTATAAGCACAAGCTTGGAATGTTAACCATCTGATGAAATCAACAAGAAAAATAGTCATAACTTGCTTTAATGTACATTATAAAATATTTGAATTCTCAAAACAGAAAAGTTTGCTTACTTGATGCAATCAATTGTAACTTTAAGCCTTAGCCTTGCATCTGCGACCTTTTTTGCACACACTTTCACCATTGACTTGTCAATGTGAGTCAAACTATTTTTCAGATTATCATGACACCGCTGAGAAAAGTTATGAGCGGAGTTGGAATCTTTGCCCATGTGAGTTAAGAAAGCACATTCGCTTCCATCATTCACCTTCTTCCAATTATTAAATCCCTTGACTGTGAATGCATCGAGCCACACCTTCCACTTGGCTTTTTGTGAAGAGAAAACAAGGTAGGCAAGACGCACGATGTGTTTCCATCGAATACTCAAGCCAAGGAAAAGAATTGAAATAACTGTATTGAAATCGATTTACCATTTTTTCCTGGTTTATTATATGGATATTCTCTCATGTATGGTTGATAAGCTCCTTCAAAATATAGAAGCGGCGTGCTTCTTCTTGCTCATCATGAGGGAGTTCCCAAATTTGTCTGGCGATACCGGGTCCCTTACATATTTTGTGCTTTCAATTGTACCTTCTCCTGCTGCAACTTCTTCCGTGCCACAACTTGTTGCTCATCAGTTTGCATATCAACAGGAATATCATTTGTTTGGTTATCTGCAACAGGTTGCTCCTCGATGGAATCACATTTTGGCACCAGAGTGTTGGAGCTTGAAGTTGACCCAACCGACGTGAAAAAATTTTATCCCCTAGTTGTTGGTGCTTTTCGCTTCTCATTGACTACTATATAAAGGAAAACCATGATTAATAGATTAATTCACTATTCAGAGACAACACTAACACACCAGATTAGGATAGTAGGATTTTAATTCATAATAACCGATAGCTACAAGTACGTAGTGGTACCTTCCTCTATCTGATCTTCCTTTTCACTACAAAACTCGATGTAATGAAGCCTCCTTCTCTTCTCGAGTACTCCTCCTTAGTCCTTACACACCGGACACACAATGGACAAAGACGACAGATCAGCAGCAGACGATAGGGCAGGGGCGGCGGCGGCAGGATCGTGAGCGCCTTACTCGAGCGGAAGCGGCGGCAACGGCCGGCGGTCAAGCGGCAAAGCGTAACAATGCCCTAGTGCAGACACGATCAATGGATGGATTGATCGCATGGTCGCATGGATGGATTGACAATGAGTCAATGAGTCAATGACATGGGCTATTGGGCTTTCGGTCTAGAATAGTTATTATATTAGTACTATATGGGCTAATTTCTAAAATAATCTTATATGGGCTAATGATGTGATTATCTCCGCCAATTAGCGATATACAGATATTACGATACTACTACCTACTAGAAATCGTTGGGGGCGAGCGATTGGTGGGTCGAGCCCCGCGCCGCCTGCCTCCGCCTCGCTTATATGGGCTAATGATGTGATTATCTCCGCCAATTAGCGATATACAGATATTACGATACTACTACCTACTAGAAATCGTTGGGGGGCGAGCGATTGGCGGGTCGAGCCTCGCCGCCTGCCTCCGCCTCGATTGTAGCATCCCGACCTTGTATGCAACGGGTGATGGTGTCCTAGACTAGGGGGTGCTTGCCATGTTGGCTCCCGGGGATATGGGCTGGGCTAAGGATCCACAAGACGATCAATCGGTGGGCCGCATTCGTGGGGCCCAGGCTATAGAATCAGTCCGTCCGGTTAAGCATTTGGGAGTTGATAGGTCGAACGGAGTGGTGCCAGAGCTCTAAAGTGGCTCTAAATATCCATTTTTTGATTTTCCTCTGTGCTTTTTAGGCGACTATCTATATTAGCCAGAAAGCTCAGGTGGAGAAGAATGAACGGACATTCTTGATCTTTTGTATTCGATTTGGATCTCTATTCAATGTGTTTTCAATACCCTAACCTTCAAGGGATGAGACACCCACGATGTTGGTAAACTTGCATGGAAAACAAAAAATTTCTACGCACACGAAAGATCTATCCATCTAGATTGATAAACACTTTCACTTAGCGATCTACAAGGGTTATGTCTAGGGTTAGCAAAGACATCTATGAGATATTTGTGAGCTTTGCTCCTTCTACCACTCCATTGGAGATCAAGGCCTCTTAGGAGAGGATCCATTTGTGGATTTCAAGACCTCCATCTTGGAGAAGACTACCATCATCAAGACCTCATCTCTAAGGAGTGGGAAGAACTCTACCTAGTGCTTGTTTTCCTTTAGTTGTGCTTGTAATCTTGTGGATCTCATGTATGCTACTCTAGTAGATGTGTGATTTGGGTTTTGTTTGAGTGCTTCTCCCTTGTGTTCTTGTGTGTTCATCACTTTCGCCACCTCCAAGTGTGAAAAGATCCCTTCTAGGGTTTTACCCTACAACATCTTGGCATCAGAGCCAGGTTGATTCACATCTTAGAGTCCCTACCCCCCACTCTCTAGCTTGATTTTGTTGTTTTTCGTTCTAATCCGAAAATCCCCACCAAAAATAGCCCCAAATTTTTTCTTGCAATTTGTTAGCTCTTGTGAGATTTGGTTGATTTGATCCACGAATTTGGTGTTTGGCAAGTGGATCTACCCCTACCACATTCCACCACCTTTACATCCATCATTTTTTGGTCGAATTTTGCAAAATTTCCACGGATCCAGAGGTGTTCATCCGCTCCCGGAACACCTTGTGCACACGGGCCATCGGCCCCCGTGCAAACGTGCATCACTTACCCAGTGCGCACGGCCTACTCAGAGAAGTTCGACCATCCCCATTTTCCTCCATTTTGCCATTCCACCACCACTTTTGTTCTTCCGCAGTACTTCTCGTGGTTGCTTGAGCTTTTGAGTTGCGGTTCTCTCGTGTCCTAAGGTGTTTCAGCTACTTAGGCGCGATTTGACGTCATCATCACCGCCACTCGTTATCGGCTTGGACTACACTTCGACATCGTCAAGTCCATCTTCATACCAACTGTAAGCAAGGACGGTAACCTTGACGACACCATAGCATTACCCTTGCCATTACCTTGATAGCTTTGAGCCTCTTTTGCGTAGCTTACCCATCGAGACTAGCGAGTTGAGAATTGCCGGGCCACGCCTTAGTGCAACTTTAGTGTTACGTCTCTCCCGTGCATATACTACTTGTTGATTCGCATTGTGGCTTGCTTATCAAGCATTGTGGCATAGTAAAAAAAGCTTTTAAGCAAATGAAAAGGAAGAGAAGCAAAGAGCTTGTAAGCAATAGCATTGAGCCTCATAGCACAGTTACATCATCTTTGTCACGACATACTTAAGCATACTTGGGATAGTAGACTACCTGTTTCTCTCTTAGGGTGGTGCACTAGCGTATCTAGTCCATTAGAGCAATTGAGCTATGTCTTTCTAGTATCCGTGCAATAAGAGCTTTATCCGTGGTTACACATCTTGTGCTCATTCCTTGGTTGCGCGGATCCCATTTATCTTCCGTGTGTGTGTTCTAGAGATATCCTTGGGTTTGATCTATTTGTCTTACTTCTGATTTGTGCGTCTTTTCAACTTTTTCGACAGCTTGACTAACATTTGATTTAATTATTTGTAGGTGTGAGGAACAAAACCCGGTACCAATTCTACTATTATAGCATCACGTGGGATCGTACTTGATACATCCAAAATCTTAGGAAAAGGTATCTTTGGTCTTGTTCTCCCATTTTTCCTACTCACCACCACTTCTACATGATGGGTAGGCCTTCTTCTTCGGCGAACCCTCTCTTCGAGGAACAAGATGACGAATGCAACTACGTCAACAAGAATCACTTCTTCATCGCGCAACGAGCTCTACATCAAGAGAGTGAAGCTTTGGGTGATCGCATCGAGCAACTCGCCACCGACCTACGACAATCGGAAGCACGACATGAAGGAAATATGCCCTAGAGGCAATAATAAAGTTGTTATTTATATTTCCTTATATTATGATAAATGTTTATTATTCATGCTAGAATTGTTTTAACCGGAAACTTAGTACGTGTGTGAATACATAGACAAACAGAGTGTCACTAGTATGCCTCTACTTGACTAGCTCGTTAATCAAAGATGGTTAAGTTTCCTAGCCATAGACATGAGTTGTCATTTGATGAACGGGATCACATCATTAGAGAATGATGTGATTGACTTGACCCATCCGTTAGCTTAGCACGATGATCGTTTAGTTTGTTGCTATTGCTTTCTTCATGACTTATACATGTTCCTATGACTATGAGATTATGCAACTCCCGAATACCGGAGGAACACTTAGTGTGCTATCAAACGTCCGAACGAATCGGGTGATTATAAAGATGCTCTACAGTGTCTCCGATGGTGTTTGTTGAGTTGGCATAGATCGAGATTAGGATTTGTCACTCCGATTGTCCGAGAGGTATCTCTGGGCCCTCTCGGTAATGCACATCACTATAAGCCTTGCAAGCAATGTGACTAATGAGTTAGTTACGGGATGATGCATTACGGAACAAGTAAAGAGACTTGCCGGTAACGAGATTGAACTAGGTATTGATATACCGATGATCGAATCTCGGGCAAGTAACATGCCAATGACAAAGGGAACAACGTATGTTGTTATGCGGTTTGACCGATAAAGATCTTCGTAGAATATGTGGGAACCTATATGAGCGTCCAGGTTCCGCTATTGGTTATTGACCGGATATGAGTCTCGTTCATGTCTACAAGTTCTAGAACCCGTAGGGTCCGCACGCTTAACGTTCAATGACGATCGGTATTATAAGTTTATGTGTTTTGATGTACCAAAGGTTGTTCGGAGTCCCGTATGTGATCACGGACATGACGAGGAGTCTCGAAATGGTCGAGAAATAAAGATTGATATATTGGAAGGCTATGTTTGGACACCGGAATGGTTCCGGATGAATTCGGGCATTTTCCGGAGTACTGGGAGGTTACCGGAACCCCCGGGGAGTCAATGGGCCTTATTAGGCCTTAGTGGAAGAGAGGAGGAGGCGGTCAGGTGGAGGGCGCCCCCCCCAAGCCCAATCCAAATTGGGGTGGGGGGCCGGCCCCCCTTTCCTTCTCTCCCTCTTCCTCTTCCTTCTTCTCTTACTCCAACTAGGAAGGGGGAAACTGAAGGAAATATGCCCTAGAGGCAATAATAAAGTTATTATTTATTTCCTTATTTCATGATAAATGTTTATTATTCATGCTAGAATTGTATTAACCGGAAACATAATACATGTGTGAATACATAGACAAACATAGTGTCACTAGTATGCCTCTACTTGACTAGCTCGTTGAATCAAAGATGGTTAAGTTTCCTAGCCATAGACATGAGTTGTCATTTGATTAACGGATCACATCATTAGGAGAATGATGTGATTGACTTGACCCATTCCGTTAGCCTAGCACTTGATCGCTTAGTATGTTGCTATTGCTTTCTTCATGACTTATACATGTTCCCGTAACTATGAGATTATGCAACTCCTGCTTACGGAGGAACACTTTGGTGCTACCAAATGTCACAACGAATCGGGTGATTATAAAGGAGTACTACAGTGTCTCCAAAGGTACATGTTGGGTTGGCGATTTCCAGATTAGGTTTTGTCACTCCGATTGTCGGAGAGGTATCTCTGGCCCTCTCGGTAATGCACATCACTATAAGCCTTGCAAGCAATGTAGCTAATGAGTTAGTTACGGAATGATGCATTACGTAACGAGTAAAGAGATTTGCCGGTAACGAGATTGAACTAGGTATTGATACCGACGATCGAATCTCGGACAAGTAACATACCGATGACAAAGGGAACAACGTATGTGTCATGTGGGCACTGCCACAAGGCGTGGCCACAGAGCCAGAGCGGCAGCCCGGCCTCCACAAAGTAGGCGAGGAGTCCTGGTTCTTATACATTAGTTCCTACAATAAAGGAGTAGTTTAGGCTTAGGTTTCTAGTTTGTTAGCAGCCCATGGGGCCTTTATATATCGATAATCAGCACCCTTTGGGGCAAGCAATAAAGTTATTATCTCCTACCTCTTCCTCTACTCCTAACCTCTCCTCCCGCATCATTGAGCAGCCAGGCAAAACCCTAGCGCCCTATCTACCGAGGCTACGAACCACGTAGTCGAGGTCCCGCGTCTTGGGCACCGAGGTCCTTGACAACTTGGTATCGTTTCCAGCGATCCTCCTCCCGGTCGCGCTTCTTCACCGCCCGCCGACACCCTCGCGCCCGCACCAACCGCACCTCCATCGCCACCATCCGCCGCCGCTTTGGTCACTTCCGCATGGCAGAACCAACCACCGCTGATCTCGCCAAGATGATCGAGGCCTTGACGGCAACGGTGGCGCCCTCGCAGACGTCTGCCGCCACGCCCGTAGGACAAGTCCGCCTCGCCGAAAGCATCGACGGTGCCCACGATGGGCAGCACCACAATGATCGCTTCGCCCGGTTTCGAAGATGGATTTTCCCAAGTTCGACGGCAAGTCGATCCGCCGCTTCTCAACCGGCGCGAGTCCTTCTTCCATCAACAACGGATCGCCGAGGAGGAAAAGTCCGGATGGCGCCCTACAACCTAGAAGCATCTCGCCCACTGTGGTACATGCAGTCCAGCGTGACGAGGGCACTCCGCCGGGCGCCGCTTCTCCGAGCTGCTCAACCTCCGCCGGGCCACCTCGCGCTTAACCCGCTGGGCGAACTCATGGCGGCAAGCGCACAACGCTCGTCGCTGACTTCCGTGAGCGGTTTGAGGCGCCTCCCGGCAGCATCTTATCGAGACATAGAAGGTCCAAATCTTCACCGCGGGCCTCCAGCCACCCTCACCTCGACGTGGAAATCCACAACCCGCAGTCCTCGCCGTCGCCATGAGCCTCGCCAAGTTGAGCTGCGCGACCAAGCAAGCGCCACTTCCGCGCCACCGGTGCGTTTTTCAGCAGAGGGCATCCTGCCGCGCCCGCATTCACGCCTTGCACCCCAAGCACCGGCTCTACCACCCGCGCTTCAAGATGCTCCTGGGCTCACGGAAGGGCGCCCAATCAAACGCTCACACAGATAGAGATGGAGGAACGCCACACCGGGCCTATGCTTCAATTGTAATGAAAAGTTTGGCAGGGCCACAACCGCGTGTGCAACAAGATCTTTCTCCTCGACCGGCGCCGGACGACGACGACGACGACGACGACACGGCCCCGCCATCGCTGATGCTCGCCGCCGACCTCGGATCTCACTCCACGCGATCTCCAGCAGGCGCGCAAGCGAGACCATGCAGATGCATATCACCCTAGGGGTGTCTCCTCCTCGCCTCGATCGATTCAGCTCCACCCACAACTTCATCGCCGAGGAGGCGTCGCCGGTTACACCGCCACCACCCACCACCGAGAAGAGGCGGTCACGGTGGCTAACGGCGAAGCGTGTTCCGCGGCGAGGGCACATACAGCGCCGGTCCTTCAAAGATCGACCAAGAGGCGCTTCGCAGATTTCCTTGCCTTGCCGCTGCAGGCTACGACGCCGTCCCGGCACGCAGCGGGTCGGGCGACGCCGACCGATCCTGGGATTTCCGCGCCTTCCATGACGCTCGCGAGGGGCCATCGGTCTGCTGGCACGGCCTTGCCGGACCGGACGGGCCAACCCTGCAATCCTGCAATGACCGCGATTTCCTCGACGCCATCATCACCGAGTTTGACGGCATCTTTGCCGAACCCTCCGGCATACCACCACCCCGCAGCCGCGACCACGGCATCAACCTCCTGCCCGCCCGCCCGGTGGCCGTCCGTCCGTGACGCTACTCGGCCGCACACAAGGACGAGCTGGAGCGCTGGTCGCCGCCATGCTCGCCAGGCATCATCCGAGCGAAGTTGTTCAAGATTCTCTCGCCGGTATCGCTGGTCCGCAAGCCCGACGGATCTCGGCAATTCGCGATCGACTATCAAGCTCAACGCCATCACCGCTAAGGATGCGCTTCCGATTTCGTGGTGGACGAACTACTGACGAGCTCCGACGCTCGTTTTTCACTAAGCTCGACTTGGCGCCCGGCTACCACCAGTGCGGATGCGCGCGGAGGACATCCCAAGACCGCCTTCCGCACTCCATGACGGCCTCTACGAAGTTCCTCGGTGATGCCGCTCGCCTCGCAATGCGCCGGCGACGCTCCGTGCACTCATGAACGATCTGTTGCGGCCGTATTCGCGCCGCTTCGTTTCGCCTTCTTCGACGACATACTCATCTTCAGCGAGACGGGCTGATCATCTTCGCCATGTGCGCACCGCCTTTACCGCCCTGCACCAAAGACCAGCCATTCGTCAAGAGGTCCAAATGCTCCTTCGCCGCCGAGTCAATCTCCTACTTGGTCACACCATCTCCGCGGCGGAGTAGCCATGGATCCGGAAAAAGTGCAGGCCGTGGCCGATCGGGCGCAGCCTCGCCGCCGCGGCGGCGTCCGGGGTTTTCGGTCTTGCGGGTACTACCGCAAGTTTGTCAAGGAGTTTGGCGTGGTCGCCGTGCGTTTCGACGGCCCTGCTTCGCAAGGACGGCTTCTCATGGTCGCCGGAGGCGGCAACAACTTTTACCGCTCTCAAGACGGCGGTCACCACGGCTCCCGTGCTCGCATTGCCAGATTTCACAAGGCCGTTCATCGCCGAGTGTGACGATCTACATACGGTTTCGGGCCGCCCTTCTACAGAGCAGCACCCGTGGCTTTTTCAGCCGCCGGCAGCCCGCCACCGCTTCTCTGGCGGCATATGAACGGGAGCTCATTGGCTGGTGCTCGCCATTCGCCATTGGCGACCGTACCTCTGGGGGCGCCAATTTGTGGTAAAAACTGACCACTACAGCCTTAAATTCCTCCTGGACCAGCGCTTGGCAACCATCCCGCAGCACCACTGGGTCGGCAAACTGCTGGGGTTCGATTTCACCGTGGAGTACAAGGCCGGTAGTACAAACACGGTGGCGGATGCCCTTTCTCGCCGCGACACGGAAGAGACGGGGGTCATGGCTATATCTGGTCCTCGCTTCGACTTCATCGACCGCCTACGGCAAGCTTCATCCACGGACCCAAAGATTCGTCGCGGCGCGAGGATATCACGGCAGCGCCGGCAGCTGCTATGGGCGCCTCCGACGGCCTCGCCACTTTTAACGGCCGCTTACATCCCGCCAACGCTCCACTACTCCAGAGCTTCACCGCAAAGGCACGATGATGGACATGAAGGCGCCTCGCGACGCTGCATCGCCTCCGCCGCGATTTCCATGCACCTAACCTTCGCAAGACGGTGCAGAGTATGTCCGCGCCGTGGTACTTGCCAGCCGTACAAGTCCGAGCACCTGCACCCATCCGTCTGCTGCTGCCATCGCCAATACCCACGGCCGTGTGGTCTCGACATCGCATCGATTTCGTGGAGGCGCCTCGCGGGCGGAAGTCTGTCATCCTTACCGCCGTGGATCGCTTCAGCAGCATCGCCACTTTGTGGCGCTGCCCACCCGCACACGGGCGGAATCGAGCAGTGCAGGTGTTCTTCGCCGAGATTGTGCGCCCATGGCGCTCCGCAGTCCATGGTCTCGACCGTGATCCCGCTCTTCTCCTCGGCGCTTTTGGCGAGCTCATGCGCCTCACCGACAAAACTGCACATGACGCCGGCGTTTCATCCACAAATCGGATGGCCAAACAGAGGCTGCTAACAAGATCATTGTGATGTACCTCCGTTGTCTCACCGGGATCGCCCCAGCAAAGGCTCCGGTGGCTTCCCCGGCCGAGTACATCTACAACACCGCCTACCGACAAAGAACCCAAGAAACTCCGCTCAAGCTTGTGTATGGCCGTGATCCTCCCACTATTCGCTCTTACGAGCCGGGCGATACACGAGTGGCAGCAGGGCTGTGAGCATGGCGGAGCGCGACGAAGTTACTCGGGACGCCCGCTATCGCTTACAGCAGGCACAAGCGGTCCATAAGTCCTATTACGACAGACGCCATCGAGACATTCGGCATGCCGTGGGCGATTGTCCGCTTCGCTTTCGCCAACGCGCAGATCCTCTCTCAACTTGCCGACCAGGGCAAGCTCAAGCCACGCTTCTATGGGCCGCATCAAGATTTCAGAGGTCGCCAACGACGGGCCTACCGCTTTGAGCTTCCGCTCGCCGCGACTCCATGATGTGTTCCACGGGCCTCCTCAGCAGTTCTTCGCACGCCCAACTGCACCACCGGGGTTGCCTCCGATCCACAACGGGGCGGCGGTTCCCGAACCGGAGCGCGTGACTCGTGCACGACTAGCACGCGGCGTTCGCCAGCTACTCGTCCACTGGAAGGGTGAAGCAGCGTCGTCAGCTACATGGGAAGATCTTGACAGCTTGCCGAGCGCCACTCGCTTTTCAGCTCGAGGACGAGCTGCTTGTCGAGGGGAGAGATGTCATGTGGGCACTGCCTACAAGCGTGGCTCAGCGCAGCCAGAGCGGCAGCCGCCGCCCCACAAAGTAGGCGAGGAGTCCTGGTTCTTATACATTAGTTCCTACAATAAAGGAGTAGTTTAGGCTTAGGTTTCTAGTTTGTTAGCAGCCCATGGGGCCTTTATATATCAGATAATCAGCACCCTTTGGGGGCAAGCAATAAAGTTATTATCTCCTACCTCTTCCTCTACTCCTAACCTCTCCTCCCGCATCATTGAGCAGCCAGGCAAAAACCCTAGCGCTCCTATCTACCGAGGCTACGAACTACGTAGTCGAGGTCCTGCGGTCTTGGGCACCGAGGTCCTTGACAGTATGTTGTTATGCGGTTTGACCGATAAAGATCTTCGTAGAATATGTAGGAGCCAATATGGGCATCCAGGTTCCGCTATTGGTTATTGACCGAGAATAGTTCTAGGTCATGTCTACATAGTTCTCGAACCCGTAGGGTCCGCACGCTTAACGCTACGATGACAATTTTATTATGAGTTTATGAGTTTTGATGTACCGAAGGAGTTCGGAGTCCCGGATGAGATCGGGACATGACGAGGAGTCTCAAATGGTCGAGACGAAAGATCGATATATTGACGACTATATTCGACATCGGAAAGGTTCCGAGTGATTCGGGTATTTTCGAGTACCGAGAGTTACGGGAATACGTATTGGGCCTTATTGGGCCATACGGGAAAGAAGGAAAAGGGCCTCAAGGGTGGCCGCACCCTTCCCTTGGTCTGGTCCGAATTGACTGGGGAAGGGGCGCTCTTCCTTCCTTCTCCTTTTCTCTTCCCTTTCCTTCTCTCCTACTCCTACTACATGGAAGGGTTCCTAGTTGACTAGGAAGGGGGAATCCTACTCCCGGTGGGAGTAGGACTCCCTAGGGCGCGCTATAGAGAGGGCCGCCCTCCCTCCTCCACTCCTTTATATACGGGGCAGGGGCACCCCATGAACACATAAGTTGATCTTCGTGATCGCTCCTTAGCCGCAGGCGGTGCCCCCTCCACCATATTCCACCTCGGTCATATTGTTGCGGAGTTTAGGTGAAGCCCTGCGCCGTAGAGCATCATCATCGCCACCACGCCGTCAGGTCGACGGAACTCATCCCGACACTTTGCTGGATCGGAGTCCGGGATCGCCATCGAGCTGAACGTGTGCTAAACTCGGAGGTGCCGACGCTCGGTACTTGGATCGGTCGGATCGTGAAGACGACGACTACATCAACCGCGTTGTCATAACGCTCCGCCACGGGTTCACGAGGGTACGTGGACAATACTCTCCCCTCTCGTTGCTATGCCATCACCATGATCTTGCGTGTGCGTAGGAAATTTTTGAAATTACTACGTTCCCCAACAGAAACCTCCTCCTACTGGGAGTAGGACTCCCCCCCTTGGGCGCGCCCTATGAGGGCCGGACCTCTCCTCCTCCCCTCCTCCCCTCCTTTATATACGGGGGAGGGGGCACCCCATAGACACACAAGTTGACAGTTGTCTTAGCCGTGTGCGATGCCCCCCTCCATAGATTTCCACCTCGGTCATATCGTTGTAGTGCTTAGGCGAAGCCCTACGTCAGTAACTTCATCATCACCGTCATCACGCCGTCATGCTGATGAAATTCTCCCTCGGCCTCAGCTGGATCAAGAGTACGAGGGACGTCACCGAGTTGAACGTGTGCATATCGAGGAGGTGCCATGTGTTCGGTACTTGATCAGTTGGATCGCGAAGACGTTCGACTACATCAACCACGTTACTTAACGCTTCCGCTTTCGGTCTATGAGGGTACGTGGACACACTCTCCCGCTCGTTGCTATGCATTACCTAGATGGATCTTGCGTGTGCGTAGGATTTTTTTTGAAATTACCGCGTTCCCCAATAGTGGTATCAGAGCCACTGGTCTATGCGTAGATGTTATATGCACGAGTAGAACACAAAGAGTTGTGTGCGATAATAGTCACACTGCTTACCAGCATGTCATACTTTGATTCGGCAGTATTGTTGGATGAAGCGGCTTAGACCGACATTACGCGTACGCTTACGCGAGACTGGTTCTACCGACGTGCTTCGCGCACAGGTGGCTGGTGGGTGTCTGTTTCTCCAACTTTAGTTGAATCGAGTGTGACTACGTCCGGTCCTTGTTGAAGGTTAAAACGACACACTTGACGAAAAATCGTTGTGGTTTTTGATGCGTAGGTAAGAACGGTTCTTGCTAAACCCGTAGCAGCCACGTAAAATTTGCAACAACAAGTAGAGGATGTCTAACTTGTTTTTGTAGGGTATGTTTTGATGTGATATGGTCATGACGTGATGATATATAAATTGTTGTATGAGATGATCATGTTTTGTAACAGTTATCGGCAACTGGCAGGAGCGTTATGGTTGTCGCTTTATTGTATGAAATGCAATCGCCATGTAATTGCTTTACTTTATCACTAAGCGGTAGCGATAGTCCTGATAGCAATAGTTGGCGAGACGACAACGATGCTTCGGTGGAGATCAAGGTGTCAAGCCAGTGACGATGGTGATCATGATGGTGCTTTGGAGATGGAGATCAAAGGCACAAGATGATGATGGCCATATCATATCACTTATATTGATTGCATGTGATGTTTACCCTTTATGCATCTTATTTTGCTTAGTTCGGCGATAGCATTATAAGATGATCTCTCACTAAATTTCAAGGTATAAGTGTTCTCCCTGAGTATGCACCGTTGCGACAGTTTGTCGTGCCGAGACACCACGTGATGATCAGGTGTGATAAGCTCTACGTTCACATACAACGGGTGCAAGCCAGTTTTGCACACGCAGAATACTCGAGTTAAACTTGCCGAGCCTAGCATATGCAGATATGGCGTCGGAACACTAAGACCGAAAGGTCGAGCGTGAATCATATAGTAGATATGATCAACATAGTGATGTTCACCATTGAAAACTACTCCATCTCACGTGATGATCGGACATGGTTTAGTTGATTTGGATCACGTGATCACTTAGATGATTAGAGGATGTCTACTAAGTGGGAGTTCTTAAGTAATATGATTAATTGAACTTTAATTTATCATGAACTTAGTACCTGATAGTATTTTGCATGTCTATGTTGTTGTAGATCAATGGCCCGTGCTACCGTTCCTTTGAATTTTAATGCGTTCCTAGAGAAAGCTAAGTTGAAAGATGATGGTAGCAACTACACGGACTGGGTCCGTAACTTGAGGGTTATCCTCATTGCTGCACAGAAGAATTACATCATGGAAGCACCGCTAGGTGCAAGACCCGCTGCAGGAGCAACACCGGACGTTGTGAACGCCTGACAGAGAAAAGCTGATGACTACTCGATAGTTCAGTGTGCCATGCTTTACAGGCTTAGAACCGAGACTTCAACGGTATTTTGAACGTCATGGAGCATATGAGATGTTCCAGGAGTTGAAGTTAATATTTCAAGCAAATGCCCGGATTAAGAGATATGAAGTCTCCAATAAGTTCTACAACTGTAAAATGGAGGAGAATAGTTCTGTCAGTGAACATATACTCAAAATGTCTGGGTATCATAATCACTTGACTCAGTTGGGAGTTAATCTTCCAGTTGATAGTGTCATTGACAGAGTTCTTCAATCACTGCCACCAAACTACAAAAGCTTCGTGATGAACTATAATATGCAAGGGATGGATAAGACAATTCCCGAGCTCTTCGCGATGCTAAAGGCCGCGGAGGTAGAAATCAAGAAGGAGCATCAAGTGTTGATGGTCAACAAGACCACCAGTTTCAAGAAAAAGGGTAAAGGGAAGAAGGGGAACTTCAAGAAGAACGGCAAGCAAGTTGCTGCTCAAGTAAAGAAGCCCAAGTCCGGACCTAAGCCTGAGACTGAGTGCTTCTACTGCAAAGGGACTAGTCCCTGCAAGCGTTGCCGCAAGTATTTGACGGATAAGAAGGATGGCAAAGTGGACAAAGGTATATGTGATATACATGTTATTGATGTGTACCTTACTAATGCTCGCAGTAGTGCCTGGGTATTTGATACTGGTTCTGTTGCTAATATTTGCAACTCGAAATAGGGACTACGGATTAACCGAAGACTGGCTAAGGACGAGGTGACGATGCACGTGGTAAATGGTTCCAAAGTCGATGTGATCGCCGTCGGCACGCTACCTCTACATCTACCTTCGGGATTAGTTTTAGACTTGAATAATTGTTATTTGGTGCTAGCGTTAAGCATGAACATTATATCTGGATCTTGTTTGATGCGAGATGGTTATTCATTTAAGTCTGAGAATAATGGTTGTTCTATTTATATGAGTAATATCTTTTATGGTCATGCACCCTTGAAGAGTGATCTATTTTTTAAATCTCGATAGTAGTGATACACATATTCATAATATTGAAGCCAAAAAATGCAGAGTTGATAATGATAGTGCAACTTATTTTTGGCACTGCCGTTTGGGTCATATTCGTGTAAAGCGCATGAAGAAACTCCATACTGATGGACTTTTGGAATCACTTGATTATGAATCACTTGGTACTTGCGAACCATGCCTCATGGGCAAGACGACTAAAATTCCGTTCTCCGGAACAATGGAGCGATCAACAGATTTGTTGGAAATAATACATACTGATTTATGCGGTTCGATGAATATTGAGACTCGCGGCGGGTATCGCTATTTTCTGACCTTCACAGATGATTTAAGCAGATATGGGTATATCTACTTGATGAAACATAAGTCTGAAACATTTGAAAAGTTCAAAGAATTTTAGAGTGAAGTGGAAAATCATCGTAACAAGAAAATAAAGTTTCTGCGATCTGACCGTGGAGGAGAATATTTGAGTTATGAGTTTGGTCTTCATTTGAAACAATGCTGAATAGTTTCGCAACTCACGCCACCCGGAACACCACAGCGTAATGGTGTGTCCGAACATCGTAATCGTACTTTATTAGATATGGTGCGATCTATGATGTCTCTTACTGATTTACCGCTATCATTTTGGAGTTATGCTTTAGAGACGACCCAATTCACGTTAAATAGGGCGTCATCTAAATCCGTTGAGACGACACCATATGAACTGTGGTTTGGCAAGAAACCCAAGTTGTCGCTTTCTTAAAGTTTGGGGCTGCGATGCTTATGTGAAAAAGCTTCATCCCGATAAGCTCGAACCCAAATCGGAGAAATGTGTCTTCATAGGATACCCAAAAGAGATCATGGGTACACCTTCTATCACAGATCCAAGGCAAGATATTCGTTGTTAAGAATGGATCCTTTCTAGAGAAGGAGTTTCTCTCGAAAGAAGTGAGTGGGAGGAAAGTAGAACTTGACGAGGTAACTGTACATGCTCCCTTATTGGAAAGTAGTTCATCACAAAAATCAGTTTTTGTGACTCCTACACCAATTAGTGAGGAAGCTAATGGTGATGATCATGTAACTTCAGATCAAGTTACTACCGAACCTCGTAGGTCAACTAGAGTAAGATCCGCACCAGTGTGGTACGGTAATCCTGTTCTGGAGGTCATGTTACTTGACCATGACGAACCAATGAACTATGAGGAAGCGATGATGAGCCCAGATTCTGCGAAATGGCTTGAGGCCATGAAATTTGAGATGGGATCCATGTATGAGAACAAAGTGTGGACTTTGGTTAACTTGCCCGATGATTGGCAAGCCATAGAGAATAAATGGATCTTCAAGAAAAAGACTGATGCTGACGGTAATGTTACTGTCTACAAAGCTCGACTTGTTGCGAAAGGTTTTCGACAAGTTCAAGGAGTTGACTACGATGCGACCTTCTCACCCGTAGCAATGCTTAAGTCCGTCCGAATCATGTTAGCAATTGCCGCATTTTATGATTATGAAATTTGGCAAATGGATGTAAAAACTGCATTCCTGAATGGATTTCTGGAAGAAGAGTTGTATATGATGCAACCAGAAGGTTTTATCAATCCAAAGGATGCTAACAAAGTGTGCAAGCTCCAACGATCCATTTATGGACTGGTGCAAGCATCTCGGAGTTGGAATAAACGTTTTGATAGTGTGATCAAAGCATATGGTTTTATATGCACTTTTGGAGAAGCCTGTATTTACAAGAAAGTGAGTGGGAGCTCTGTAGCATTTCTAATATTATTGGTGGATGACATATTGTTGATTGGAAATGATATAGAATTTCTGGATAGCATAAAAGGGTACTTGAACAAGAGTTTTTCAATGAAAGACCTCGGTGAAGCTGGTTATATATTGGGCATCAAGATCTATAGAGATAGATCAAGACGCTTAATTGGACTTTCACAAAGCACATACCTTGATAAAGTTTTGAAGAAGTTCAAAATGGATCAAGCAAAGAAAGGGTTCTTGCCTGTGTTACAAGGCGTGAAGTTGAGTCAGACTCAATGCCCGACCACTGCAGAAGATAGAGAGAAAATGAAAGTCATTCCCTATGCTTCAGCCATAGGTTCTATCATGTATGCAATGCTGTGTACCGACCTGATGTGTGCCTTGCTATTTGTTTAGCAGGAGGTACCAAAGTAATCCAGAGTGGATCATCGACATCGGTCAAGAACATCCTGAAATACCTGAAAAGGACTAAGGATATGTTTCTCGTTTATGGAGGTGACATAGAGCTCGTCGTAAATGGTTACGTCGATGCAAGCTTTGACACTGACCCGGATGACTCTAAGTCACAAACCGGATACGTATTTATATTGAACGGTGGAGCTGTCAGTTGGTGCAGTTCTAAGCAGAGCGTCGTGGCGGGATCTACGTGTGAAGCGGAGTACATAGCTGCTTCAGAAGCAACAAATGAAGGAGTCTGGATGAAGGAGTTCATATCCGATCTAGGTGTCATACCTAGTGCATCGGGTCCAATGAAAATCTTTTGTGACAATACTAGTGCAATTGCCTTGGCAAAGGAATCCAGATTTCACAAGAGAACCAAGCACATCAAGAGACGCTTCAATTCCATCCACGAGCAAGTCAAGGAGGGAGACATAGAGATTTGCAAGATACATACGGATCTAAATGTTGCAGACCCGTTGACTAAGCCTCTCTCACGAGGAAAACATGATCAACACCAAGACTCCATGGGTGTTAGAATCATTACTTTGTAATCTAGATTATTGACTCTAGTGCAAGTGGGAGACTGAAGGAAATATGCCCTAGAGGCAATAATAAAGTTGTTATTTATATTTCCTTATATCATGATAAATGTTTATTATTCATTCTAGAATTGTATTAACCAGAAACTTAGTACATGTGTGAATACATAGACAAACAGAGTGTCACTAGTATGCCTCTACTTGACTAGCTCGTTAATCAAAGATGGTTAAGTTTCCTAGCCATAGACATGAGTTGTCATTTGATGAACGGGATCACATCATTAGAGAATGATGTGATTGACTTGACCCATCCGTTAGCTTAGCACGATGATCGTTTAGTTTGTCGCTATTGCTTTCTTCATCACTTATACATGTTCCTATGACTATGAGATTATGCAACTCCCTAATACCGGAGGAACACTTAGTGTGCTATCAAACGTCAAAACGTAACTGGGTGATTATAAAGATGCTCTACAGGTGTCTCTGATGGTGTTTGTTGAGTTGGCATAGATCGAGATTAGGATTTGTCACTCCGATTGTCCGAGAGGTATCTCTGGGCCCTCTCGGTAATGCACATCACTATAAGACTTGCAAGCAATGTGACTAATGAGTTAGTTACGGGATGATGCATTACGGAACGAGTAAAGAGACTTGCCGATAACGATATTGAACTAGGTATTGAGATACCGACGATCGAATCTCGGGCAAGTAACATACCGATGACAAAGGGAACAACGTATGTTGTTATGCGGTTTGACCGATAAAGATCTTCGTAGAATATGTGGGAACCAGTATGAGCATCCAGGTTCCGCTATTGGTTATTGACCGGAGATGAGTCTCGGTCATGTCTACATAGTTCTCGAACCCGCAGGGTCCGCACGCTTAACGTTCGATGACGATCGGTATTATGAGTTTATGTGTTTGGTGTACCAAAGGTTGTTCGGAGTCCCGGATGTGATCATGGACATGACGAGGAGTCTCGAAATGGTTGAGACATAAAGATCGATATATTGGAAGGCTATGTTTGGACACCGGAATGGTTCCAGATGAATATGAGCATTTTTCGGAGTACCGGGAGGTTACCGGAACCCCTTGGGGAGTCAATGGGCCTTATTGGGCCTTAGTGGAAGAGAGGAGGAGGCGGCCAGGTGGAGGGTGCGCCCCCCAAGCCCAATCCGAATTGGGGTGGGGGCCGGCCCCCTTTCCTTCTCTCCCTCTCCCTCTTCCTTCTTCTCCTACTCCAACTAGGAAGGGGGGAAACCTACTCCTACTGGGAGTAGGACTCCCCCCCTTGGGCGCGCCCTATGAGGGTTGGCCCTCTCCTCCTCCCCTCCTTTATATACGGGGGAGGGGGGCACCCCATAAACACACAAGTTGATAGTTGTCTTAGCCGTGTGCAGTGCCCTCCTCCACAGATTTCCACCTCGGTCATATCGTTGTAGTGCTTAGGCGAAGCCCTGCATCAGTAACTTCATCATCACCGTCATCAAGCCGTCGTGCTGACGAAACTCTCCCTCGGCCTCAGCTGGATCAAGAGTATGAGGGACGTCACCGAGCTGCACGTGTCCCTCGGCCTCAGTTGGATCAAGAGTACGAGGGACGTCACCGAGCTGCACGTGTGCAGATCGCGGAGGTGCCGTGCGTTCGCTACTTGATCGGTTGGATCGCGAAGACGTTTGAATACATCAACCGCGTTACTTAACGCTTCCGCTTTCGGTCTACGAGGGTACGTGGACACACTCTCCCGCTCGTTGCTATGCATCACCTAGATGGTGAAGGAAATATGCCCTAGAGGCAATAATAAAGTTATTATTTATTTCCTTATATCATGATAAATGTTTATTATTCATGCTAGAATTGTATTAACCGGAAACATAATACATGTGTGAATACATAGACAAACAGATTGTCACTAGTATGCCTCTACTTGACTAGCTCGTTGATCAAAGATGTTTATGTTTCCTAGCCATAGACATGAGTTTTCATTTGATTAACGGATCACATCATTAGGAGAATGATGTGATTGACATGACCCATTCCGTTTGCTTAGCACAATATCGTTTAGTATGTTGCTATTGCTTTCTTCATGACTTATACATGTTCCTATGACTATGGGATTATGAAACTCCCGTTTACCGGAGGAACACTTTGTGTGCTACCAAACGTCACAACGTAACAGGGTGATTATTGCTACCTCTTGAGCACCGCGTTGGATTTCCCCAAAGAGGAGAGGATGATGCAGCAAAGTAGCGTAAGTATTTCCCTCAGTTTTTGAGAACCAAGGTAAAAACAAAGCAAGTATTAAAGTAATGGAGATTGATATGATGAGAATAGACCTGGGGGCCATAGGTTTCACTAGTGGCTTCTCTCAAGAGCATAAGTATTCTACGGTGGGTGAACAAATTATCGTTGAGCAATTGATGAATTGAGCATAGTTATGAGTATATCTAGGTATGATCATGTATATAGGCATCACGTTCGTGACAAGTAGACCGACTCCTGCCTGCATTGTGGCGCCCGGATAATCAAACTACAGTAATCCCCTCTTAATGATGCCATGTCATTGCAGTAATTTGCTAAACCTCACTTTGATCCAAACCTGATTCAGATTAAATTTAAAATAAAGTCAAACTTTTATTTCTTCAAACGGTAAAACAAGAATGTTTGGCGGGTAGCAAATATTCACTAACAATGTGTCATGAAATAATTAACATTTTTCAAAATATAAAGTTGCCCCTGGATATTAAAACAGTGGACCAACAACACCTTCTTATCCCATTTAAAAATAAACTCGAACTTAATAAATTATTTTGAACCCAAACTTGTTGTGGCAGTGCACAATAATGCATAGTAATTATATGGCAAGGTTTAACATTTTACAAAAATATTTTGATGCTAAAAGAAAATACAAAACAATAGCTAAATAAATAAACAAAAAGTAAATGGAAAAATACTAGTAAACAGAAAAGAAACCTAATCTAGTGGGCCCCTTGGCCCATTTAGCAAAAAAGGGCCCAACCAGCTAAAAGGTCCAACCGGCACCCCCACTTCCCTTATCTCCCCATCCCCGAAACCCTAGCCCCACTCGCCCATCCCACTCCCCCACTTCCCCCCACCGATCCAGATCGGAACCATCCCCGTCGCCCCGCACGACCCCCCCACTCCTCTCGCGACCCCCATTCCTCCTGACCGAGACCCCCACCCTCTCGTTCTCCAGCGACGACAAGAGCCCCGCGCTGGACCCCCTTGACGCGTCGGATCCCACCTCGCCGGCATGCCCGCGCGCGAGGAACCGCCGCAAACCACCGCGACCAACACCACCGAATCAGCAACCCCTCGCGTCTATGAGGTCTGCCTCGTCGGCTTCGTCATCTACACTAGCGCACGCGAGCTAGGACGCCCCAACGATGGCTCCCTCGACGATCTTCTTCGACGACGGCCGCCACATGCCTCGCCGATCCACGCCGCCGCCTAACTTTGCCGATCCGAACCCTCGCACCGGGTATGACCCCATCTCCCTACCCTTTCCCTAGGTCGTCTGCACCGGTGCCGCCCGCATTTCTGCTGTCGTGCTCCGCCCTCGCTTACGCCTCGCACGCTGCATGAGCCATGCCCTCAAGGCGCCTCGCCCATGCCATCTCCGCTTTCACCCCTACCACGCATCCGCCATGCCCGCTCCCTTCCATGGCGGCGTCGTGCCCCGCCATGGCTGCCGGCAAGGCAGCGCCCAGGTCCAGGCGACCCGGCGCCCGCAACCACGCCCGTTCGGGCGACAACCGTCGCCCGGCGCTTAAAACCGTTAAGGCCCCTCATGCCTATGACAGGGGGCCCCACGACTGTAACGTTTTAACAAAAAAAGAAAATAAATAATAAATATAATAATTAAAATGTTAATCAATTAATTAGAGAATTAATTAAAACGGATTAGATTAACCTAATCATTTAGTTAAAGCTAATTAGCCCTATTTAATTACTATGAGCCTATGACATATGGGCCCCATGCCCCTTTAAAAAAAGAGGAATTAGAAAAATATAATAATTAATTAATTAGGATAATTAATTAACTTAATTAATTCTGTTTAGTTAACCTAAACCTAATTAGGCTAATTAATTCTGATAATGAGATAACAGTCAATGACCGACGGGTCCCACCCACTGTTGATCGTCAACGGTCGAGTCACGACATCCTCGCCGACATCATGCTGACGTCATAATTGTATTTCCTAAATTAATTAATTCTGTTAGTCCTAAAAATGATTTAAATCTTTAATAATTAATATAAAATAAACCGTAGCTCGGATGAAAAAACTTTGTACATGAAGGTTGCTCAGAATGACGAGACGATTCCGGATACGCAACTCGTTCGTCCGCCACACCCCCCTAACCTATCGAACCCACAAGTTTCCTCCGCTCTTCCGCCTTAAAACGCTAAACACCGGAATACTTTCCTGATGCTTCCCTTCACCCAGTATCACCTCATACCGCGTTAGGGCACGCCTAGCATCACACATTGCTTTGTCATGCATCGTTATGCATCTGTTTGCATCGTATTCATTGTTTCTTCCCCCTCTTCTCTCCGGTAGACTACGAGACCGACGCTGCTGCCGCCCCGTTCGACTACGGAGTTGACGACCCCTCTCTCTTGCCAGAGCAACCAGGCAAGCCTCCCCCCCTTGATCACCAAATATCGCCTAATCTACTCTCTACTTCTTGCATTAGAGTAGTGTAACATGTTACTGCTTTCCGTTATTCCTATCCTGATGCATAGCCTGTCCTTGCTACTACTGTTGTTACCTTTACCTGCAGTCCTACATGCTTAGTATAGGATGCTAGTATTCCATCTGTAGCCCTACATTCTTGTCCGTCTGCTGTGCTATACTATCGGGCCGTGATCACTCGGGAGGTGATCACGGGTATATACTTATACTTATACATGATACATGTGGTGACTAAAGTCAGGTCGGCTTGTGGAGCACCCGCGAGTGATTCACGGATTGGGGCTGAAAGGACCTTTGTCCCGACGGCCCTCTGGATGGATCTTTGTGGCGGAGCGGCAGGCAGGTTGAGACCGCCTAGGAGAGAGGTGGGCCTGGCCCTGCTCGGCGCTTATGGATACTTAACACGCTTAACGAGATCTTGGTATTTGATCCGAGTCCGCCATTTGGTCTATACGCACTAACCAACTATGTGGGAAAGATATGGGCACTCGGCGGCGTGGTATCACCAAGCATTTCGTGACGTCGGCGATTGAGCGGCGCTACCGGATTGGAACGTAGGCCTGCTCTTGTATTAAGGGGCTAGTTCTACTTCCGCCGCTGAACGCAACGTCTTGTGTGCTAAGGGCGATGGGCCCGTAACCCTCGTGCGCTTAGGTTTAGACCGCGTCTTGGCCTCTCTGTTGTGCCTAGGTGGGGCTGCGACGTGTTGATCTTCCGCGCGGGCATGACCCGTAAAAGTGTGTCCGCCAAATGGGATCAAGCGTGTTGGGTTATGTGGTGCACCCTGCAGGAAGTTAATCTATTCAATAGCCGTGATCTTCGATAACAGGACGACTTGGAGTTGTACCTTGACCTTATGACAACTAGAACCGGATACTTAATAAAACACACCCTTCCAAGTGCGGATACAACCCGTGGTCACTCTCTCTCGTGGTTACGAGGAGGGATCGCGGGTAGGATTATGCTATGCGATGCTACTTGGAGGACTTCATCTACTCTCTTCTACATGTTGCAAGTCGGAGGCTGCTGAACCGTAGTCTTCGACAGTGATTAGCTATCCCCTCTTATTCGGCATTCTCGTAGTTCACCACCGATATGGCCCTTTACACATATATCCATGCATATGTAGTGTAGTTCCTTGCTTGCAGTACTTTGGATGAGTACTCACGGTTGCCTTGTTCCCCTTTTCCGCCTTTCTTTACCCGTTGCTGCGACTTGCACGATGGAGCCCAGAGCGACGCCACCGTCGATGATTTACTACTACACCGGAGGTGCCTACTACTACGCAGCAGCCCGGCGACGACGACCGAGTAGTTTAGGAGGATCCTGTGCGGGAGGCCTGCGCCTCTTCGATCAGATCCCAGTTTGTGTTAGCCATCTTATGGCAACTTGTTTAACTTATGTTTGTACTCAGATATTGTTGCTTCCGCTGACTCGTCTATGATCGAGCACTTGTATTCGAGCCCTCGAGGCCCCTGGCTTGTATTATGATGCTTGTATGACTTATTTATGTTTTAGAGTTGTGTTGTGATATCTTCCCGTGAGTCCCTGATCTTGATCGTACACATTTGCATGCTTGATTAGTGTATGATTGAATCGGGGGCGTCACATGCATCTACTACTATTACTCCACTCATCGACCGCTATCCAGCATGCATCTAGAGTATTAAGTTAAAAACAGAGTAACGCCTTAAGCAAGATGACATGATGTAGAGGGATAAATTCATGCAATATGATAAAAACCCCATCTTGTTATCCTCTATGGCAACAATACAATACGTGCCTTGCTGCCCCGTCTGTCACTGGGAAAGGACACCGCAAGATTGAACCCAAAGCTAAGCACTTCTCCCATTGCAAGAACTACCAATCTAGTTGGCCAAACCAAACGGATAATTTGAAGAGACTTGCAAAGATAACCAATCATACATAAAAGAATCCAGAGAAGATTCAAATATTGTTCATAGATAATCTGGATCATAAACCCACAATTCATCGGTCTCAACAAACACACCGCAAAAAGAAGATTACATCGAATAGATCTCCACGAGAGAGGGGGAGAACATTATATTGAGATCCAAAAAGAGAGAAGAAGCCATCTAGCTACTAGCTATGGACCCGAAGGTCTGAAGTAAACTACTCACACTTCATCGGAGGGGCTATGGTGATGATGTAGAAGCCCTCCATGGTGGATGCCCCCTCGTGAGCTCCTAACATGCCCCAATATGGGATCTCATGGATACAGGAAGTTGGCGGTGGAATTAGGTTTTGGCTCCTGTTCGATCGCTTGGGGGTGCGAGGTATATATAGGAGCAAGGAGTACGTCGGTGGAGCAACAGGGGCCCACGAGGCAGGGGCGCCTAGGGGGGGGGGCGCCCCACCTCGTGACCGCCTCTTTGTTCCTTGGAGTAGGGTCAAGTCTTCGGATCACGTTCGTAAGAAAATCACGTTCCCAAGGTTTCATTCCGCTTGGACTCCGCTTGATATTCCTTTCTTCAAACACTCAAATAGGCAAAAAACAGCAATTACGGGCTGGGCCTCCGGTTAATAGGTTAGTCCCAAAAATAATATAGAAGTGGAAAATAAAGCCCAATATAGTCCAAAACAGTAGATAAAGTAGCATGGAGCAATAAAAATTATAGATACGTTGGAGACGATCGCATCCCCAAGCTTAATTCCTGCTCGTCCTCGAGTAGGTAAATGATAAAAAGAGAATTTTTGATGCGGAGTGATACTTTGGCATAATTTCAATGTAAATCTTCTTAATTGTGGTATGAATATTCAGATTCGAAAGATTCAAGACAAAAGTTCATATTGACATAAAAATAATAATACTTCAAGCATACTAACTAAGCAATTATGTCTTCTCAAAATAACATGGCCAAAGAAAGTTATCCCTACAAAATCATATAGTCTGGCTATGCTCCATCTTCCCCACACAAAATATTTAAATCATGCACAACCCCGATGACAAGCCAAGCAATCGTTTCATAATTTAACATTTTCAAAACTTTTTCAATCTCCATGCAATACATGAGCGTGAGCCATGGATATAGCACTATATGTGGAATTGAATGGTGGTTGTGGAGAAGACAAAAAGGGAGAAGATAGTCTCACATCAACTAGGCGTATCAACGGGCTATGGAGATGCCCATCAATAGATATTAATGTGAGTGAGTAGGGATTGCCATGCAACGGATGCACTAGAGCTATAAGTATATGAAAGCTCAAAAAAAAACTAAATGGGTGTGCATCCAACTCGCTTGCTCACGAAGACCTAGGGCATTTGAGGAAGCCCATCATTGGAATATACAAGCCAAGTTCTATAATGAAAAATTCCCACTAGTATATGAAAGTGACAAAATGAGAGACTCTCTATCATGAAGATCTTGGTGCTACTTTGAAGCACAAGTGTGGTAAAAGTATAGTAGCATTGTCCCTTCTCTCTTTTTCTCTCATTTTTTTTGTTTGGGCCTTTTCTCTTTTTTTTATGGCCTCTTTTTTTCATTCTTCATTTTTTTATTTTTCGTCCAAAGTCTCATCCTGACTTGTGGGGGAATCATGGTCTCCATCATCCTTTCCTCACTTGGGACAATGCTCTAAAGAATGATGATCATCACACTTTTATTTTTCTTACAACTCAACAATTACAACTCTATTCTTAGAACAAAGTATGACTCTATATGAATGCCTCCGGCGGTGTACCGGGATATGCAATGAAACAAGAGTGACATGTATGAAAGAATTATGAACGGTGGCTTTGCCACAAATACGATGTCAACTACATGATCATGCTAGCAATATGACAATAATGGAGCGTGTCATAATAAACGGAATGGTGGAAAGTTGCATGGCAATATATCTCGGAATGGCTATGGAAATGCCATGATAGGTAGGTATGGTGGCTGTTTTGAGGAAGATATATGGTGGGTGTATGATACCGGCGAAAAGTGCACGGCATTAGAGAGGCTAGCAATGGTGGAAGGATGGGAAAAAGTGCGTATAATCCATGGACTCAACATTAGTCATAAAGAACTCATATACTTATTGCAAAAATCTAGAAGTTATCAAAGCAAAGTATTACGCGCATGCTCCTAGGGGGATAGATTGGTAGGAAAATACCATTGCTCATCCCCGACTGCCACTCACAAGGAAGACAATCAATAAATAAATCATGCTCCGATTTCATCACATAACGGTTCACCATACGTGCATGCTACGGGAATCACAAACTTCAACACAAGTATTCTTTAAATTCATAACTACTCAACTAGCATGACTCTGATATCACCATCTTCATATCTCAAAACAATTATCAAGCATCAAACTTTTCTTAGTATTCAACGCACTCAAAAGAAAGTTTCACATATCTTGAAGACCAAGTATATTAATATTAAGCAAATTACCATGCTATTAACGACTCTCAAAATAATCTAAGTGAAGCATGAGAGATCAATAGTTTCTTTAAAACAAATCCACCACAGTGCTCTAAAAGATCTAAGTGAAGTACTAGAGCAAAAATTATCACGCTCAAAAGATATAAGTGAAGCACTATGAGCAAAACTATCAAGCTCAAAAGATATAAGTGAAGCACATAGAGTATTCTATCAAATTCCAATTCATGTATGGCTCTCTCAAAAGGTGTGTACAGCAAGTATGATTGTGGTAAACTAACAAGCAAAGACGCAAATAATATAAGACGCTCCAAGCAAAACACATATCATGTGGTGAATAAAAATATAGCTCCAAGTAAATTACCGATGGAAGTAGACGAAAGAGGGGATGCCTTCCGGGGCATCCCCAAGCTTTGACTTTTTGGTGTCCTTGGATTATCTTGGGGGTGACATGGGCATCCCCAAGCTTAGGCTCTTGCCACTCCTTGTTCCATAATCCATCAAAAAGTTTTACCCAAAACTTGAAAACTTCACAACACAAAACTCAATAGAAATCTCGTGAGCTCCGTTAGAGAAAGAAAACAAAAGACTACTTTAAGGTACTGTAATGAACTCATTCTTTATTTATATTGGTGTTAAACCTACTGTATTCCAACTTATCTATGGATTATAAACTATTTTACTAGCCATAGATTCATCAAAATAAGCAAACAACACACGAAAAACAGAATCTGTCAAAAACAGAACAGTCTGTAGTAATCTGTAACTAACGCAAACTTTTGGAACTCGAAAAAATCTACCAAAATTAGAAGACCTATAAAATTTGTTTATTGATCGGCAGAAATTGGAATCAGTATTTTATCACGTTCTGGTAATTTTTAATAATTCGGGCACTGAGCGCAAAGTTTCTGGAAATTACAGCAAGATCAAATAACTATCATCCAAGAAGATCCAATAGGTCTAGCTTGGCACAAACACTAATTAAAACATAAAACCACATCTAAACAGAGGCTAGATGGATTATTTATTTCTAAACAGAAGCAAAAGAAAAAATAACTAAAAATAAAATTGGGTTGCCTCCCAACAAGCGCTATCGTTTAACGCCCCTAGCTAGGCATAAAAGCAAGGATAGATTTAGGTATTGCCATCTTTGGTAGGCAATTTTTCAATGAGGCATCTACCTTCTTTAGAATTTTCTTTCTTTCTAGTAATTATCAAAGTTTTAGGCAAAAGATTGAAAAATTCATTCATAGCAAATGGTTCCTTGATGATGGCAAAAAGATTGGGATGAACACTTACAGATTTAAGATCCGCAGTTTCCTTACTAGATGATTCACCCTTATTCTTAGGAACATAAATAAACTTAGTATTTTTAGTAGACGAACTTGGAGTGTTTTTTACGGAAGAAAAAGCGGTTCCCAAGTTGGTAATGATACCCTCAAGTTTATCGATTCTAGTGGAATCTAGATTTATTTTCTCATTAACTATGGGTTCCTTTTCTTTAATATTTTTCAAAGTCATTCCTACCTTAGATCCATATTGGGTAATTTGATTGTGGATCTTTTTATAAAGATTTTCAATTTATTCAATGGTAGCAACTTTATTCTCAATAATTTCAAGTCTTTGCATAACATGTTCCAAAGTTAACATAGTTCCATTAACCAGAAGAGGTGGTGAGCCAAATAAATCTATTAAAGCATTATAAGAATCAAAAGTATGGATACCCAAGAAATTCCCTCCGGTAATGGTGTCAAGGATATATCTATACCAAGGATTAGCACCTACGTAAAAATTACGAAGAACTGAAGTAGATTGCTTCCTGGTAGATCTATTTTGAGCATTGCAAATTCTATACCAAGCGTCTTTTAGATTTTCTCCCTCCCTTTGCTTAAAATTTAGAACTTCATTCTCGGGAGATAACAGAGAAGATATGAGACTAGTCATGACGACAAGCAAGCAAACTAACACACGAGCAAACAAAAGACAAGCGAGAAAAAGGCAAACGGGAAAAAGAGGAAGAGATTGGGAAAGAGAGGGCGAATAAAACGGCAAGGGTGAAGTGGAGGAGAGGAAAACGAGAAGCAAATGGCAAATAATGTAATGCGGGAGATAGGGATTGTGATGGGTACTTGGTATGGTGCTTGACTTGCTCTTGCGTGAGCCTCCCCGGCAACGGCGCCAGAAAATTCTTCTTGCTACCTCTTGAGCACTGCGTTGGATTTCCCCGAAGAGGAGAGGATGATGCAGCAAAGTAGCGTAAGTATTTCCCTCAGTTTTTGAGAACCAAGGTATCAATCTAGTAGGAGGCTACGCACAAGTCCCTCGTACCTGCACAAAACAATAGCTCCTCGCAACCAACGCGATTAGGGGTTGTCAATCCCTTCACGGTCACTTACGAGAGTGAGAACTGATAGAGATGATAAATAATATTTTTGGTATTTTTGGTATAGAGATGCAAAGTGAAAAGTAAAAGGCAGAGTAAAAATCAAAGCAAGTATTAAAGTTATGGAGATTGATATGATGAGAATAGACCCGGGGGCCATAGGTTTCACTAGTGGCTTCTCTCAAGAGCACAAGTATTCTACGGTGGGTGAACAAATTACTGTTGAGCAATTGACAGAATTGAGCATAGTTATGAGTATATCTAGGTATGATCATGTATATAGGCATCACGTGCGTGACAAGTAGACCGACTCCTGCCTGCATCTACTACTATTACTCCACTCATCGACCGCTATCCAGCATGCATCTAGAGTATTAAGTTAAAAATAGAGTAACGCCTTAAGCAAGATGACATGATGTAGAGGGATAAATTCATGCAATATGATAAAACCCCATCTTGTTATCCTCGATGGCAACAATACAATACGTGCCTTGCTGCCCTTCTCATCACCGGGAAAGGACACCGCAAGATTGAACCCAAAGCTAAGCACTTCTCCCATTGCAAGAACTACCAATCTAGTTGGCCAAACCAAACGGATAATTCGAAGAGACTTGCAAAGATAACCAATCATACATAAAATAATTTAGAGAAGATACAAATATTGTTCACAGATAATCTGGATCATAAACCCACAATTCATCGGTCTCAACAAACACACCGCAAAAAGAAGATTACATCGAATAGATCTCCACGAGAGGGGGAGAACATTGTATTGAGATCCAAAAGAGAGAAGAAGCCATCTAGCTACTAGCTATGGACCCAAGGTCTGAAGTAAACTACTCACACTTCATCGGAGGGGCTATGGTGATGATGTAGAAGACCTCCATGGTGGATGCCCCCTCGTGAGCTCCTAACAGGCCCCAAGATGGGATCTCGTGGATACAGGAAGTTGCGGCGGTGGAATTAGGTTTTGGCTCCTGTTCGATCATTTGGGGTACGTGGGGTATATATAGGAGGAAGGAGTAAGTCGGTGGAGCAACAGGGGCCCATGAGGCGGGGGCGCGCCTGGGGGGCACCCCACCTCGTGACCGCCTCTTTTGTTCCTTGGAGTAGGGTCCAAGTCTCCGGATCACGCTCGTGAGAAAATCACGTTCCCAAGGTTTCATTCCGTTTGGACTCCGTTTGATATCCCGTTTCTTCGAAACACTGAAATAGGCAAAAAAACAGCAATTTTGGGCTGGGCCTCCGGTTAATAGGTTAGTTCCAAAAATAATATGAAAGTGGAAAATAAAGCCCAATATAGTCCAAAACAGTAGATAAAGTAGCATGGAGCAATAAAAAATTATAGGTACGTTGGAGACGTATCAATTATAAAGGAGCTCTACAGGTGTCTCCGAAGGTACTTGTTGGGTTGGCGTATTTCGAGATTAGGATTTGTCACTCCGATTGTCGGAGAGGTATCTCTGGGCCCTTTCAGTAATGCACATCACTTAAGCCTTGCAAGCGTTGCAAATAATGAGTTAGTTGTGGGATGATGTATTACAGTACGAGTAAAGAGACTTGCCGATAACGAGATTGAACTAGGTATTGAGATACCGACGATCGAATCTCGGGCAAGTAACATACCGATGACAAAGGGAACAACGAATGTTGTTATGCAGTCTGACCAATAAAGATATTTGTAGAATATGTGGGAGCCAATATGAGCATCCAGGTTCCGCTATTGGTTATTGACCGGAGACGTGTCTCGGTCATGTCTACATAGTTCTCGAACCCGTAGGGTCCGCACGCTTAACGTTACGATGACAGTTATATTATGAGTTTATATGTTTTTATGTATCGATGGTTGTTCGGAGTCTCGGATGTGATCACGGACATGACGAGGAGTCTCGAAATGGTCGAGACATGAAGATTGATATATTGGAAGCCTATGTTTGGATATCGGAAGTGTTTCGGGTGAAATCGGGATTTTACCGGAGTACCGGGAGGTTAACGGAACCCCCCGAGAACTTAATGGGCCTTAGTGGGCCTAGGTGGAAGAGAGGAGAGGCGGCTAGGGCTGGGCCGCACGCCCCTCCCCCCCAGTCCGAATAGGACAAGGAGAGGGGGGCGGCGCCCCCCCTTTCTTCTTCTCCTCCACTCCTTCCCCCTCCCAAGTCCTAATCCAACTAGCAAGGGGAGTCCTACTCCCGGTGGGAGTAGGACTCCTCCCGGCACGCCTCTCCCTTGGCCGGCCGCACCCCCCTTGCTCCTTTATATACAAGGGCAGGGGCACCCCATAGATACAACATTGATCAGTTGATCTTTTAGCCGTGTGCGGTGCCCTCCTCCACCATAGTCCACCTCGATAATACTGTAGTGGTGCTTAGGCGAAGCCCTGCGTCGGTAGAACATCAACATCGTCACCACGCCGTTGTCCTGACGATACTCTCCCTCAACACTCGGCTGGATCAGAGTTCGAGGGACGTCATCGGGCTGAACGTGTGCTGAACTCGGAGGTGCCGTACGTTCGGTACTTGATCGGTCGGATCGTGAAGACGTACGACTGCATCAACCGCGTTGTGCTAACGCTTCGCTTTCGGTCTCACGAGGGTACGTGGACAACACTCTCCCTCTCGCTATGCATCACCATGATCTTGCGTGTGCGTAGGATTTTTTGAAATTACTACGTTACCAACAAAGGGCATCCGAGCCTGGTTTTATGCGTAGATGTCATATGCACGAGTAGAACACAAGTGAGTTGTGGGCGATATAAGTCATACCGCTTACCAGCATGTCATACTTTGGTTCGGCGGTATTGTGAGATGAAGCGGTCCGGACCGACATTACGCCAGACGCTTACGAGACTGGTTTCACCGCTGCGAGCACTCGTTGCTTAAAGGTGACCGGCGGGTGTCTGTCTCTCTCACTTTAGTTGAACCGAGTATGGCTACGCCCGGTCCTTGCTAAGGTTAAAGCAACACCAACTAGTCAAACTATTGTTGTGGTTTTGATGCGTAGGTAAGAACGGTTCTTGCTAATCCCGTAGCAGCCACGTAAAACTTGCAACAACAAAGTAGAGGACGTCTAACTTGTTTTTGCAGGGCATGTTGTGATGTGATATGGTCAAGACATGATGCTAAATTTTATTGTATGAGATGATCATGTTTTGTAACCGAGTTATCGGCAACTAGCAGGAGCTATATGATTGTCGCTTTATTGTATGTAATGCAATCGCCCTGTAATGCTTTACTTTATCACTAAGCAGTAGCGATAGTCGTAGAAGCATAAGATTGGCGAGACGACAACGATGCTACGATGGAGATCAAGGTGTCGCGCTGGTGACGATGGTGATCATGACGGTGCTTCGGAGATGGAGATCACAAGCATAAGATGATGATGGCCATATCATATCACTTATATTGATTGCATGTGATGTTTATCTTTTATGCATCTTATCTTGCTTTGATTGACGGTAGCATTATAAGATGATCCCTCACTAAATTATCAAAGTATAAGTGTTCTCCCTGAGTATGCACCATTGCGAAAGTTCTTCGTGCTGAGACACCACGTGATGATCGGGTGTGATAGGCTCTACGTTCAAATACAACGGTGCAAAACAGTTGCACACGCGAATACTCAGTTAAACTTGACGAGCCTAGCATATAACAGATATGGCCTCGAACACGGAGACCGAATGGTCGAGCGTGAATCATAGTAGATATGATCAACATAGTTATGTTCACCATTGAAACTACTCCATCTCACGTGATGATCGGACATGGTTTAGTTGATTTGGATCACGTGATCACTTAGAGGATTAGAGGGATGTCTATCTAAGTGGGAGTTCTTAAGTAATATGATTAATTGAACTTAAATTTATCATGAACTTAGTACCTGATAGTATCTTGCTTGTCTATGTTGATTGTAGATAGACGGCCCGTGCGGTTGTTCCATTGAATTTTAATGCGTTCCTTGAGAAAGCAAAGTTGAAAGATGATGGTAGCAATTACACAGACTGGGTCCGTAACTTGAGGATTATCCTCATTGCTGCATAGAATAATTACGTCCTGGAAGCACCGCTGGGTGCCAGGCCTGCTGTAGGAGCAACACCAGATGTTATGAACGTCTGGCAGAGCAAAGTTGATGACTACTCGATAGTTCAGTGTGCCATGCTTTACGGCTTAGAACCGGGACTTCAACGACGTTTTGAACGTCATGGAGCATATGAGATGTTCCAGGAGTTGAAGTTAATATTTCAAGCAAATGCCCGGATTGAGAGATATGAAGTCTCCAATAAGTTCTACAGCTGCAAGATGGAGGAGAATAGTTCACAAGTGAGCATATACTCAAGATGTCTGGGTATAATAATCACTTGATTCAACTGGGAGTTAATCTTCCGGATGATAGCGTCATTGACATAATTCTCCAATCACTGCCACCAAGCTACAAGAGCTTCGTGATGAACTATAACATGCAAGGGATGGATAAGACAATTCTCGAGCTCTTCGCAATGCTAAAGGCTGCGGAAGTAGAAATCAAGAAGGAGCATCAAGTGTTGATGGTCAACAAGACCACTAGTTTCAAGAAAAAGGGCAAAGGGAAGAAGAAGGGGAACTTCAAGAAGAACATCAAGCTAGTTGCTGCTCAGGAGAAGAAACCCAAGTCTGGACCTAAGCCTGAAACTGGGTGCTTCTACTGCAAGCAGACCGGTCACTGGAAGCGGAACTGCCCCAAGTATTTGGCAGATAAGAAGGATGGCAAGGTGAACAAAGGTATATGTGATATACATGTTATTGATGTGTACCTTACTAATGCTCGCAGTAGCACCTGGGCATTTGATACTGGTTCTGTTGCTAATATTTGCAACTCGAAACAGGGGCTACGGATTAAGCGAAGATTGGCTAAGGACAAGGTGACGATACGCGTGGGAAATGGTTCCAAAGTCGATGTGATCGCGGTCGGCACGCTACCTCTACATCTACCTTCGGGATTAGTATTAGACCTAAATAATTGTTATTTGGTGCCAGCGTTGAGCATGAACATTATATCTGGATCTTGTTTGATCCGAGATGGTTATTCATTTAAATCAGAGAATAATGGTTGTTCTATTTATATGAGTAAGATCTTTTATGGTCATGCACCCTTGAAGAGTGGTCTATTTTTATTGAATCTCGATAGTAGAGATACACATATTCATAATGTTGAACCCAAAAGATGCAGAGTTGATAATGATAGTGCAACTTATTTGTGGCACTGCCGTTTAGGTCATATCGGTGTAAAGCGCATGAAGAAACTCCATACTAATGGACTTTTGGAACCACTTGATTATGAATCACTTGGTACTTGCGAATCGTGCCTCATGGGCAAGATGACTAAAACGCCGTTCTTCGGAACTATGGAGAGAGCAAAAGATTTGTTGGAAATCATACATACAGATGTATGTGGTCCGATGAATGTTGAGGCTCATGGCGGATATTGTTATTTTCTCACCTTCACAGATGATTTAAGCAGATATGGGTATATCTACTTAATGAAACATAAGTCTGAAACTTTTGAAAAGTTCAAAGAATTTCAGAGTGAAGTTGAAAATCATCGGAACAAGAAAATAAAGTTTCTACGATCTGATCGTGGAGGAGAATATTTGAGTTACGAGTTTGGTCTACATTTGAAACAATGCAGAATAGTTTCGCAACTCACGCCACCCGGAACACCACAACATAATGGTGTGTCCGAACATCGTAATCGTACTTTACTTGATATGGTGCGATCTGTGATGTCTCTTACTTATTTACCGCTATCGTTTGGGGGTTATGCTTTAGAGATGGCTGCATTCACGTTAGATAGGACACCATCAAAATCTGCTGAGACGACGCCTTATGAACTATGGTTTGGCAAGAAACCAAAGTTGTCGTTTCTTAAAGTTTGGGGTTGCGATGCTTATGTGAAAAAGCTTCAGCCTAATAAGCTCGAACCCAAATCAGAGAAATGTGTCTTCATAGGATACCTAAAGGAGTCTATTGGGTACACCTTCTATCACAAATCCGAAGGCAAGACTTTTGTTGCTAAATTCGGAGTTTTCTAGAGAAGGAGTTTCTCTCGAAAGAAGTGAGTGGGAGGAAAGTAGAACTTGATGAGGTAATTGTACCTACTCCCTTATTGGAAAGTAGTTCATCACAGAAACCGGTTTCTGCGACACCTACACCAATTAGTGAGGAAGTTAGTGATGATGATCATGAAACTTCAGGACAAGTTGTTACTGAACCTCGTATGTCAACCAGAGTAAGATCCGCACCAGAGTGGTACGGTAATCCTGTTCTGGAAGTTATGTTACTAGACCATGACGAACCTACGAACTATGAAGAAGCGATGGTGAGCCCAGATTCCGCAAAATGGCTTGAGGCCATGAAATCTGAGATGGGATCCATGTATGATAACAAAGTGTGGACTTTGGTTGACTTGGCCGATGATCGGCAAGCAATTGAGAATAAATGGATCTTCAAGAAGAAGACTGACGCTAACAGTAATGTTACTGTCTACAAAGCTCGACTTGTCACGAAAGGTTTTCGACAAGTTCAAGGGATTGACTACGATGAGACCTTCTCACCTGTAGCGATGCTTAAGTCCGTCCGAATCATGTTAGCAATTGCCGCATTTTATGATTATGAAATTTGGCAAATGGATGTCAAAACTGCATTCCTGAATGGATTTATGGAAGAAGAGTTGTATATGATGCAACCGGAAGGTTTTATCGATCCAAAGGGAGCTAACAAAGTGTGCAAGCTCCAGCGATCCATTTATGGACTTGTTTAAGCCTCTCGGAGTTGGAATAAACGCTTTGATAGTGTGATCAAAGCATTTGGTTTTGTACAGACTTTTGGAGAAGCCTGTATTTACAAGAAAGTGAGTGGGAGCTCAGAGCATTTCGATATTATATGTGGATGACATATTGCTGATTGGAAATGATATAGAATTTCTGGATAGCATAAAGGGATACTTGAATAAGAGTTTTTCAATGAAAGACCTCGGTGAAGCTGCTTACATATTGGGCATCAAGATCTATAGAGATAGATCAAGACGCTTAATTGGACTTTTACAAAGCACATACCTTGACAAAGTTTTGAAGAAGTTCAAAATGGATCAAGTAAAGAAAGGGTTCTTGCCTGTGTTACAAGGTGTGAAGTTGAGTAAGACTCAATGCCCGACCACTGCAGAAGATAGAGAGAAGATGAAAGATGTTCCGTATGCTTCAGCCATAGGCTCTATCATGTATGCAATGCTGTGTACTAGACCTGATGTGTGCCTTGCTATAAGTCTAGCAGGGAGGTACCAAAGTAATCCAGGAGTGGATCACTGGACAGCAGTCAAGAACATCCTGAAATACCTGAAAAGGACTAAGGATATGTTTCTCATTTATGGAGGTGACAAAGAGCTCATCGTAAATGGTTACGTTGATGCAAGCTTTGAAACTGATCCAGACGATTCTAAATCGCAAACCGGATACGTGTTTACATTGAATTGTTGAGCTGTTAGTTGGTGCAGTTCTAAACAAAGCGTCATGGCAGGATCTACGTGTGAAGCGGAGTACATAGTTGCTTCGGAAGCAGCAAATGAAGGAGTCTGGATGAAGGAGTTCATATCCGATCTAGGTGTCATACCTAGTGCATCGGGTCCAATGAAAATCTTTTGTGACAATACAGGTGCAATTACCTTGGTGAAGGAATCCAGATTTCACAAGAGAACCAAGCACATCAAGAGAAGCTTCAATTCCATCTGGGATCTAGTCCAGGTGGGAGACATAGAAATTTGCAAGATACATACAGATCTGAATGTTGCAGACTCGTTGACTAAGCCTCTTCCACGAGCAAAACATGATCAACACCAAGACTCCATGGGTGTTAGAATCATTACTGTGTAATCTAGATTATTGACTCTAGTGCAAGTGGGACACTGAAGGAAATATGCCCTAGAGGCAATAATAAAGTTATTATTTATTTCCTTAGATCATGATAAATGTTTATTATTCATGCTAGAATTGTATTAACTGGAAACATAATACATGTGTGAATACATAGACAAACAGATTGTCACTAGTATGCCTCTACTTGACTAGCTCGTTGATCAAAGATGGTTATGTTTCCTAGCCATAGACATTATTTGTCATTTGATTAACGGGATCACATCATTAGGAGAATGATGTGATTGACATGACCCATTCCGTTAGCTTAGCACACGATCGTTCAGTATGTGCTATTGCTTTCTTCATGACTTATACATGTTCCTATGACTATGAGATTATGCAACTCCCGTTTACCGAAGGAACACTTTGTGTGCTACCAAACGTCACAGCGTAACTGGGTGATTATAAAGGAGCTCTACAGGTGTCTCCGAAGGTACTTGTTAGGTTGGCGTATTTCGAGATTAGGATTTGTCACTCCGATTGTCGGAGAGGTATCTCTGGGCCCTCTCGGTAATGCACATCACTTAACCCTTGCAAGCATTGCAACTAATGAGTTAGTTGCGGGATGATGTATTACAGTACGAGTAAAGAGACTTGCCGGTAACGAGATTGAACTAGGTATTGAGATACCGACGATCGAATCTCGGGCAAGTAACATACCGATGACAAAGGGAGCAACGTATGTTGTTATGCGGTCTGACTGATAAAGATCTTCGTAGAATATGTGGGAGCGAATATGAGCATCCAGGTTCCGCTTTTGGTTATTGACTGGAGACGTGTCTCGGCCATGTCTACATAGTTCTCGAACCTGTAGGGTCCACACGCTTAACATTACGATGACAAGTATATTATGAGTTTATATGTTTTGATGTACCGATGGTTGTTCGGAGTCCCGGATGTGATCACGGACATGACGAGGAGTCTCGAAATGGTCGAGAAATGAAGATTGATATATTGGAAGCCTATGTTTGGATATCGGAAGTGTTCCGGGTGAAATCGGGATTTTACCGGAGTACCGGGAGGTTACCGGAACCCCCCGGGAACTTAATGGGCCTTAGTGGGTCTAGGTGGAAGAGAGGAGAGGCGGCTAGGGCTGGGCCGCACGCCCTCCTCCCCAGTCCGAATAGGACAAGGAGAGGGGGGCGGCGCCCCCCCTTTCTTCTTCTCCTCCACTCCTTCCCCCTCCCAAGTCCTAATCCAACTAGGAAAGGGGGGGGGGGAGTCCTACTCCTGGTGGGAGTAGGACTCCTCCCGGCGCGCCTCTCCCTTGGCCGGCCGCACCCCCCTTGCTCCTTTATATACGGGGGCAGGAGGGCACCCCATAGATACAACATTGATCAGTTGATCTTTTAGCCGTGTGCGGTGCCCCCCTCCACCATAGTCCACCTCGATAATACTGTAGCGGTGCTTAGGCGAAGCCCTGCGTCGGTAGAACATCAACATCGTCACCACGCCGTCATGCTGACGAAACTCTCCCTCAACACTCGGCTGGATCGAAGTTCGAGGGACGTCATCAGGCTGAACGTGTGCTGAACTCGGAGGTTCCGTACGTTCGGTACTTGATCGGTTGGATCGTGAAGATGTACGACTACATCAACCGCGTTGTGCTAACGCTTCCGCTTTCGGTCTACGAGGGTACGTGGACAGCACTCTCCCCTCTTGTTGCTATGCATCACCATGATCTTGCGTGTGCGTTGGAAATTTTTTGAAATTACTACGTTCCCAACAGATGGATCTTGCGTGTGCGTAGGATTTTTTTTGAAATTACTGCGTTCCCCAACACGACAATGGGACTATTTGGACGCCAAGCTCTCCAAACAAATGGATGAATTGCGCAACATGATAGTGAGCCGTGCATCTTTCTCAACCTCTTCACCAAGACGACGCAACTCAAGTCGACACTCGTCGTCTTACTCTTCTTCCGATGCAATTCCTCCTTGACGCGACGACACTCAAGATCGCCAAGCTCAAGAAAATCCTTTCCATGGAAAGGGCCTACAAGACCGAGTTCAAGCACGTGAACAAGCAAGACACCAACAACAAGAAGCTATGGAGCACGATCTACCTCCACAGCATCATCGTCAAGCATCTCAAGACGGCGATGCAATTCGGCAAGAGCAACAAAGTCGTGAAGCTGAAGCTCAAGCGGCTCAAGACGCACTCCGAGAGTCCACTCGAGCTGTTGCCCAATGCAACTGTCAAGTACGTGAGCAAGAGGAAGCCCTTCGCCAAGCACGAGAAGAAGAAGCCGCTCGACGTGAAGAACAACAAGAAAGGAGAAATCGGGAACATATGCCTCGACCGCCTCCACGGCAAGCGGATCGACTGCTCGAAGACCACCCTCCACGCCAAGAGCGACATCAACATCGTCACTATGATGAAGAACTCTGATACGGCAAGCTCAATTTCACCATGCCCAAGTTCTCCGGAAGCAATGATCCCGAAGAATATCTCTCATGGGCATTGAAAGTCGACAAGATGTTCCGTCTTCACAACTATGACGAGGAAAAGAAGATTGCCATGGCATCTCTCGATTTTCAAGACTACGCTCTCATTTGGTGGGAACAAGTGATCAAGCGACACCACGAGAAGGGCGAACCACCTTTCACGACTTGGACACAAGTGAAGGATGTCATGCGAGCTCACTTCGTGCCTACCCACTACACCCGTGATTTATTCAAGAAGTTACAATTTCTCAAGCAAGGCACAAAGACAGTGGAAGAATACTACCAAGAAATGGAGATTGCCATGATAAGAGCCAATGTCAAAGAAGACAATGAGCAAAAAATGGCACGCTTCTGGAACGGCCTCAACCACCCAATAAGGAATATTGCTGATTTCCAACCCTACTCCAACCTTCTCGAGCTAGTTCATCAAGCGACCAAGGCGGAGTGACAAGTGCAAGAAGACTTCAAGTACGCCAAGTACTCATCCAATACCTACGAATCATACACTGAAGCTACCTCTACTACGACTTCGGCACCTCCTACCGCCACTAGAGCATCACCAAGTACCAACGACAAGTCAAGTTCCAAGCAAGCGTTGCCTTCCTCGACTCGTCCTCCGGCATGCACCCACAAGAGCAAGACCTTTTCTTCTTTGGCACCACCGGACGATCCCATCAAGACAAGTTCTATCAAGTGCTTCACATGTGGTGGCCGCGGACACAAGTCTTTCTGTCGGCGTTCTGGGAACGGGGGTCCCCAGACTTGCCTGCCTGCGGCCCACGGCGTGGCTAAGCCAGCAGGCCGTACGACCCATCTTCATCAACAAGGCATCCAAGACTCTTGCGAGGGGCCAAGCCTCGTGAGGCGGACGAGGCAAGACCTCCTCAGGAGTGGCCTAGTCAGGTAGGATCACGAGGAGTAGAGATATCAAGGCGGGGAAAACCTCACGAGGCTCTCGTGACGTGAGCCGTGACGATCAGCGCCAGGCGGGCGCCAGCGCACGCAACGTCCTTGTTTCCTCTTTGGTGCTAAGGGAGCAGGCGCAGGCGAAGAGTACCGAGGCATCAGGCAAAGGTTGCTAGATTGGTGCAACGAGACCAAGACCAAGCGGACGGCAAGACGGAGGTCATTGTGGAGCCCAAGACGGCGTCACCACCAGAGCCTTTCGCAGGCGAAGACCACTTTTGTCAGGATAGCTTGTACTAGCTGTCCCCCTTCAAATTTGCCCGCCGTTGTTGGCTCCCTTCCCGCTCAATATTTGGGAAGAGGACCAGGGCCTATATAAGTAGAGCTAGCCACCACCGTAGGGGCATCGGGCAGTTCATCCAGCTCTCGCCCGCTAGGTCACCAAGCACAAGAACACCTCAACCTCAGGAGGCTGTTCTTCCTTCTCTACTGTTCTTCATCAGCCCAAGAGGCAATCCACCACCACACTGGAGTAGGGTATTACACCACAACGGTGGCCCGAACCAGTATAAATCTCGTGTCTTTCTGTGTTGCGAGTTCGTCGAGTTCGTCCGCGAGATCTTAGCGAGCTAGGGCGTAGATCGGTAGGAGGGAAAGACTTCGCGCGCACCCGAGTGTTCGAACCTTAAGGGTTTGCTGGAACCCCACATCTGACATTTGGCGCGCCAGGTAGGGGTGCGCCGGAGCTCCTCTCCACCAACCTGCGCCCCGCGCCGCCGCACTTCGCCCCCATGGCGGGTGCCCCGCCATCCACCTCTGCGGCCGACACCAACAGCGGGGCGTCTGGGTACCGAGCCCTGGCCCCCACCCTACTGCGAGTGCGGTGGCCGACCAAGTTCAAGCCAGAGATGACGCCGTGTTACGATGGCGCGGCAGACCCGACGCCGTTCCTGCTCTCGCCGGGCGTCGAGGAGGCTGTCCTCGGCCGGAGGCAACGACAAGATCATGGACAACTGGTTCCCCATGGCCCTCGCCGGCGAGCCGCCCGCCTGGCTGCTTAACCTCCCGGGATCCATGGTGGCCTCCTGGGGGGAACTCATGACCTTCTTCGCTGCCGCTATGTGGTGCCGGCGCACCACACGCCGCAGCCCCATCGGGCGCTCTCAAGCACCACCTTCAGATCGCCACGCTGCCGCTCCTTCGCGGATCGGGCCACCTCCAAGCGCCCGGGCTCACTTGGTTGGGGCTGCGCCAGAGGCCGACCTCACCTTCGCTCGAAGACCACCCGACTCCACCGCCGGCCCGAATGCTCCCGATGCTCTGCACGCCCACCATCTGCAACGTGGCCGTTACCAAGACCCTCATCGACGGCGGTTCCAGCCTCAACTTGCTCTCCATAGAAGCCTTCAGCCTTCTTCACGTGCCGCTCGAGCGGCTCGGCCTCAGCAAGCCCTTCTCGGGAGTGGGTGGTGGAGCTGCCCACTCTCTCGGGACAGATCCGCCTCCCTGTCACCTTCGGCACGCGCGACAACTACCGCACCGAGCTGGTGGACTTCGACATCGCCCGCATCGGTCTCCCATACAACGCCGCCCCTGCACCCGACACTCGCCGATTCATGGCGGCGACTCACCCGCCTACAACCTCATGAAGATGCCAGGAGCAAGGGCGCCCTCACCATCAAGGGGGACACTAAGGAGGCCGTGGACGGCGCCAGCTCGCCTTCAAGACCAAGGGCAGCAGACAGCCCACCGGCACCATTACCCCCGAGGCCAAGGAGGCTGCGCCTACAAAGAAGAAGCAGCTATTCACCGAAGACAAGGCGGAAACCAAGCAGGTGCCGGTCAACAAGGACGGGTCTTCAGGAGCCACCTTTACCATAGGAGCCGGCCTTGACCCGGGACAAGAAGAAGCCTTGGTGAGGTTCTTGCGCACGAACAAGGAGATATTTGCGTGGGAGCCCAATCAGCTGGTAGGGGTCCCGAGGGAGGTGATCCAGCATCGTCTAAGGGTATGCCCCAACATACGCCCCGTGAAGCAGCGAGCAAGACGGCAGTCCACTGAGAAGCAGGCCTTCATCATCCAAGAGGCACGCAAGCTGGAGGCGGCAGGTGCCATCCGAGAAGTTCGATATCCCGAATGGCTGGCGAACCCCGTCGTAGTGTCGAAGAAGGGCGGGAAGGAACGGATGTGAGTTGACTTCACCAACCTTAACAAGGCCTGCCCTCAAGATCCGTTCCCACTCCCGCGCATCGACCAGATTGTCGACTCCACCGCCGAGTGTGACTTGCTGTGCTTCCTGGATGCGTTCTCAGGGTATCATCAGATCAAGATGGCGGTGGAAGATGTGGAGAAGACAACCTTCCTGACACCATGTGGGGTGTACTGCTACACCTGCATGCCCTTCGGGCTATGCAACGCGGGCGCGACCTTTCAGCGGTTGATGCACATCGCCCTTGGGCGGAAGCTCGGGAGAAACACAGAGGCCTACATTGATGACATAGTGGTCAAGTCTCGCGAGGCGAGGACATTGATTCAAGATTTGGAGGAGACCTTCGAGAGCCTACGCCAAGTGAACTTGATGCTTAACCCGCAGAAGTGTGTGTTCGGCATCCCCTCCAGCAAGCAGCTGGGATTCCTCGTATCCCACAGAGGGATCAAGGCGAACCCCGAGAAGATCAAGGCCATCGAGGACATGAGCCCGCCATAGACCCTCAAAGAGATGCAGAAGCTAGCAGGGCGGGTGACCGCGTTAGGGCGTTTCATCTCCAAACTAGGAGAGCGCGCCTTACCCTTCTTCAAGCTCATGAAGAAGAAGGGCCCGTTCGAGTGGACCCCGGAGGCCGACCAGGCCTTCCAAGACCTCAAGAAATACCTTACCAGCCCCTCGGTGATGGTGGCACCACGGCCTCTCGAGCCTCTGGTACTCTACCTTGCCGCCACCTCGTACTCCGCCAGCGCGGCGCTGGTGGCGGTTCGGGAGGAGCACCAAGCCAAGGGCGTGCTGCGCCAAGCCGGAGCTGAAGTGGCGCAGGGTTAGGAAAGTGCAGCAAAGGCATCAGCGGTGGAAGACCAAGCTCAGCAGGGCAACATCGTAGAAGCTCCTGAGGACAGTCAGGTCTCAGGAACCCCTCCACCTCAGGATATGCCCCGATCTCCGCAGGACCCGAGCCTCGACAGTGTGCCAGCCCTCGTCGAACACCCAATGTACTTCGTCAGCACCGTACTGCGGGACGTGAGGGCACGCTACCCCATGCCCCAGAAACTCTTGCTCGCTCTCCTGGTGGCCTCACGCAAGCTGCGACACTACTTCCAGGGCCACCCCATCAAGGTCGTCTCAGCCTACCCATTGGAGAGGGTACTCAGGAGCCCTAACTCAGCCGGAAGGGTCGCTGAGTGGAACATTGAGTTGCAAGCATTCCAGTTGGAGTTCAGCACTACCAGGGTCATCATGGGGGCCACGCTCGCTGACTTTGTGGCGGAATGGACGGATGCCCCGACACTTGAGGAAGGATAAGACCGGTCCACCTCCCCAAGAAGCGAGGCTCCAGACTGCTGGTTCATGTATTTCGATGGCGCCTTCGCGCACCAGGGCGCGGGGGCTGGAGCAGTGCTCATCTCGCCCACTCAGGACAAGCTCTACTACGCCGTGCAACTCTGCTTTCAGCACGGCGAGAAGGTCTCCAACAATATCGCAGAATACGAAGGCCACATAGCTGGTCTGAAGGCTGCAGCGGCTCTAGGGGTGAAGCACCTCACCATCAGAGGCGACTTGCAACTCCTCGTCAACTTCTCCAACAAGGTGTACGAGCCGAAGGACGAGCACATGGAGGCCTACCTCGCGGAGGTGCACAAGATGGAGAAGCAGTTCTCGGGCCTGGAGCTGCAGCACGTGCCCCGGGGCACCAACAAGGAAGCCGACGACATCGCCAGGAGAGCATCCAAGCGGCAACCGCAGGAGCCCGGTGTCTTTGAGGAGCGGCTCTTCAAGCCATCAGCTATGCCACCTCTTTCAAGCACGATTCAGCCTCGGGAGGAGCTCGCACAGCCTCCGGCCACGGGAGCCCCAGCCTGTGGCCCGACCTCAGGAGCTCGGCTGATCTTGGCGCTCGAGCCCCAGGAAGAATGCTGGACCAAGGAATTCAAGGAGTACCTAACACACGAGACGCTGCCGGAGAAGGAAGAGGATGCGGAGCGCGTGGCCCGGCAAGCCACGACATACTGTATCCAAGACGGTGAGTTATACAGGAAACGACCAAACGATGTCACGCTGCGCTACATCTCCAGTGATCAAGGAAGGGAGTTGCTGATTGACATACACGGCGGAGACTGCGGACACCACTGCCGTCACGGACCTCGCCGGCAAGGTGTTCCGTAGTGGATTCTCATCGCCTACAAAGACTCAACGACGCGGCCGAGCTGGTGAAGTTCTCGAAGCTTGCCGCCCACGCCAAGCAAATCCATCACCGCCAGGGCCTCCAAACTATCCCGCCACATGGCCGTCATGCGATCCGGGGCTGGATATCTTAGGCCCGTTCCCTCAGGCGCCATGGGGCTACCGCTACCTCTACGTCGCCATCGACAAGTTCACCAAGTGGGCGGAAGTGGAGGCCGTCCGTACCATCCCAGCCAGCTCTGTTGTCAAGTTCATCAAGGGCCTCGTGAGCCACTTCGGGGTCCCCAACCGCATCATCACAGATAACGGTTCACAGTTTACTAGCAACCTCTTCAAAACCTACTATGCTAACCTTGGAACGCAGATCTGCTACACTTCGGTGGCCCACCCCAGGAGTAATGGTCAGGCCGAATGCGCTAACGCGGAGGTCCTGAGGGGCCTCAAGACCAGGAACTTCAAGAAGAAGCTGGAGGCCTGCGGCAGGGGCTGGAACGACGAGCTCCAGTCCGTGCTGTGGTCCATCCGAACCACCGCCACCAAGCCAACGGGCGAGACTCCATTCTTCCTCGTCTACAGAGCTGAAGCAGTCCTTCCTCACGTGGTCAAGCATCGCTCCGCACGGGTCCTGGCGTTCGACGAAACGCAGCAGGACGCCATGCGGGGGATCGATCTCATGCTCGGGGAGGAACGTCATCGCGAAGCTGCGCTGAGGGCGGCAAGGTACCAGCAAGCGCTGCGGCAATACCACTGCCGCAACATCCGCTCCAGGACGCTCGAGATGGGTGACCTAGTCCTGAGGCGGTTCCTCCCCAGGGAAGGGCTGCATAAGCTTTCACCAATGTGGGAGGGCCCATTCAAGGTCGTCCACATCTCCAGACCTGGCGCCGTGCACCTGGAGACACAAGACGGGGTACCTATCCAAAACGCCTGGAACGTCCAGCACCTCCGGAAGTTCTACCCATGAAGCAAGGCCTAGAGCCTGTGAAGAAATGCCCAGAGCCTGTGAAGAAGGCCCGGTGCCTGTGAAGAATCGCCGCCCATGACACTGTCATGTAATAATGAGTTGGGGCTGTTCATGCCCCGGAGTCTCAGGAGCGTCGGCCTCAGGCCCTGGGGCTTCCGCCCACGCCTAGTGGTAGCACTTAGCTCCTCGCTGGTGAGAAACTTGAAGACTAGATTAGGTGCCGGACGCGGCTTTTCATTTGCTTTTCGTAGTTGGATCGCTTTTCCTTAATCTAAGTTTGCTTTTGGCGTTCCTTGCTGATTTGATTCCCTTGCCTCTCATTGCATTTTTCCCGGATCGGGTTTGCTCGTGTTCTCTCTCTCGCATGCCTCACGAGGGGCTAGGCAGGTGCCCTCGCGAGCATTTTTTCTCCTCTCTGCCTTCTCGCGAGCCACCCTCGTTCGAACCCAAAAGCTGGCGCACCTCTCCTAGTCCGTGCCCCTCGGGTACCGCGATACAAAGCGCCAGGTCAGGGCCAGGGTGAACGACAAATATTTTAGCGCACTTCCTGACGAGTTTTTTGCAGTTCCTGAGCAAATGCAGGCCACCAAGGCAAGATGGACACAAGAAAATAAGCGTCTCGTGAGGAAGAGGGCATCCTGAATATACCAGGTTAAGTTATCTTTGCACGAAATAACGACACGACACGGAACAACACACATAGTGCAATAACCGAGGAACCATAGTTCGGTACACGCCCCCTTGGGCCCATGCTGGTTTCATTCTTGATGCACGAAAAAGAGTAAAACAAAAGTAGCACTGCAGTGATCCACAGAGGCAGGCCCCTGGCGGCACCCCGAGCCTAGCTGGATCCTTCCTCGCGCTTCACGGAGGCGTGACGACGAGATGGCCCACTGCCGCCTTCAAAGCGGGCGCGGAGGCTGGTCATAGCCGCCACTGCTGGAGCTGTCGCCGGAGGAAGAGCCGCCGTAGCTGGACGAGACACGGTCGCCACCAAGGGCAGGCTCGCCCTCATCCTCGTCGCGACCGTCCCCAAGGCCGAGCACCTCCTCACCGTCGTTCGCCTCAGGGGAGCACCTGGTGCAGTGACCATCTTCCCCAAACACCCTCACATAGAGGGTCGATCCACCATCGTACTTGAAGTGGAGGGTGCATCGCCGCCCAGTGCCGCCATGAAGCGGCGAACGTCGCCACCATGGCGAGGGCTACGTTGCCTGCGGCAGAAGCCTCGACCGCAACCCAAGAGGCCTTGCTGTAGCAACCATCCGCCTGCAACCAGAGTCCGCCTGGGCCAGAGGCCGGCAGTTCACCGGCGAAAAAGGGCGGAAGTTGGAGCCAGTTGCCGGCCGGGTTCTCCGACCAGACGACAAACTCCGGCGACACCTCCGCCGATGGAAGCGCGACGGGGGCGCCACCATAGCACGCCCTCACAACTGGACCGCCATGGTTGGGACGACTTCCGCGTCGCTGGGCGCCGCCGACAGTGGGCCACGGCGGGGGTCGCCGTGTGCTTGCGTGGACGGCCGCGTCCGCGCTTGGGCGCCGGGGAGCCGGGTCCCTCGCGAGGGGCCTTTCCCTTCTCGGCTGCAGAGAACTTCCTTCGTGGTGCCATCGGTTGCACTACAAGCAATGGAGCGAGGGGGAAGAAGCAAGCAAGCGGGGAAGAGATGGGCTACGAGGGCTCCGCCCCTCCCCATTTATAATGGAAGAGGGCCAACCGGCGCCTCCCATGATCGCAGGTAATGATGGTTTTCCTTGCATGTCGCAGGGACTTGTCAAGTCAGGCAGTTGCCGAGGCAGCGTGGGGAAGCGGAGAAGCCCACGTCCAATGAACCGCCACACGTCGACCGAAGCCGCAGGCTTTTGGGGCCCGCGGTGCTCCGTACTTGACCCTTGGCTTCACCGCGAAGCCAAGCCGAGCGCACCTTGGGCCCGGGGGCTACTATCGGCGTTCTGGGAACGGGGGTCCCCAGACTTGCCTGTCTGCGGCCCACGGCGTGGCTAAGCTAGCAGGCCGTACGACCCATCTTCATCAACAAGGCATCCAAGACTCTCGCGAGGGGCCAAGCCTCGCGAGGTGGATGACGCAAGACCTCCTCAGGAGTGGCCTATTCAGGCAGGCTCACGAGGAGCGGAGATATCAAGGCGGGGCAAACCTCACGAGGCTCTCGTGATGTGAGCTGTGACGATCGGCGCCAGCGCACGCAGCGTCCTTGTTTCCTCTTTGGTGCTAAGGGAGCAGGCGCAGGTGAAGAGTACCGAGGCATCATGCAAAGGTTGCTATATTGGTGCAATGAGACCAAGATCAGGCGGACGGCAAGACGGAGGTCATTGTGGAGCCCAAGACGGCGTCACCACCAGAGCCTTTCGTAGGCGAAGACCACTTTTGTCAGGATAGCTTGTACTAGCTGTCCCCCTTCAAATTTGCCCGCCGTTGTTGGCTCCCTTCCCGCTCAATATTTGGGAAGAGGACCAGGGCCTATATAAGTAGAGCTAGCCACCACCGTAGGGGCATCGGGCAGTTCATACAGCTCTCGCCCGCTAGGTCACCAAGCACAAGAACACCTCAACCTCAGGATGCTGTTCTTCCTTCTGTACTGTTCTTCATCAGCCCAAGAGGCAATCCACCACCACATTGGAGTAGGGTATTACACCACAACGGTGGCCCGAACCAGTATAAATCTCATGTCTTTCTGTGTTGCGAGTTTGTCGAGTTCATCCGCGAGATCTTAGCGAGCTAGGGCGTAGATCGGTAGGAGGGAAAGACTTCGCGCGCACCCCAGTGTTTGAACCTTAAGGGTTTGCCGGAACCCCACATCCGACACTTTCCAATGCATCAACAAGCGAACCATGATCATGAATGATGATGGCATGTACGACTCCATGAGTGAAGACGAGATGGAAGCACTCGAGCATGTCGCCATGCACCGCCAAGTGAATGAAGAAGAAGATGCTCAAGTCTATTGTGACAATGATTCAAGTCCCGCTCTCATGGTCTCCAAGGTATTGACACTTCAACACAAACAAGACGAAGACCAAAGGTGTCACATCTTCAACACCAAGGCCGGCATCAATGGGCGCTCCGTGAAAGTCATCATCGACGGAGGAAGTTGCCACAACTTGTGCAAGGGAAGAGCTATGTTCCGAGCTACAATTGGTCAAGAAGAAGCATCCTTGTCCCTACAAGGTCCAATGGCTTGGCGACTTCAGCACCTTTCAAGTGGAGCACATGGTGCTAGTTTCCTTCAAGATAGGCGCTTACGAGGACACCTTGGAGTGTGACGTGGTTCCTATGTCTGTGTGCCCTCTTCTCTTGGGAAGACCCTGGCAATTCGACCGCGGCGTCATCGACAACGGGAGAACAAACCACTGTAGTTTCAAGATGAAGGGAACGGAGCACGTGCTACGACCTATGTCACCAAGCCAAGTGATCGCCGACAAGCAAGCATCCACCCATCATGGAGAGACTAGTGAGAGAGTGAACCACAACAAAGTGAGTGAGCGCCACAAGCCACAATTGAGTGACTCTTCGCCAAGAGAGAGAAACTGGTCCTCCTAGCCACAAAAGGAGATATGAGAGAAGTGTGTGAGAACCCATCGAGTGTCATGCACTACGTCCTATTGTGCAAAGATGAGGTGGCAAATACTAACACTCCTAATCCTGTTCCCCTAGTGTTGTCTGATTTGTTGTAGGAATTCGTGGATGTCTTTCCCGATGCGCTACCTCCCGGTCTTCCTCCTCTATGTGGAGTCGAACATCGAATCGACCTCATACCCGGCGCACCTCTTCCTAACAAGGCTCCATACCGCGTCAACCACGAAGAAACCAAAGAAATACAAAGGCAAGTCCAACATCTCATAGATCATGGACATGTGCATGAAATATTGAGTCCTTATGCCGTACTGGTAATTCTTGTGCCAAAAGGAGACGGTAGCTTTCACATGTGTTCCGATTGTAGACCTATCAATGCTATCACCGTTCGACATAGGCATCTCATTCCATGCCTTGATGATATGCTAGATGAGCTTTGCGGTGCCTCCATTTTCTCTAAAATTGATCTTAAAAGTGGCTATTATCAAATCCGCATACAAGAAGGTGATGAATGGAAAACTGCTTTCAAAACAAAATTCGGCTTGTACGAGTGGTTAGTTATGCCTATGGGTTTATCCGAAGCACCCGGTACTTTCATGAGAGTTATGCATTACGTGCTTCGCGCTTACATTGGTGTGTTTGTTGTAGTTTAATTTGACGACATTCTTGTGTTTAGCAAATCCCTCAAGGAACATGTAGATCATCTTAGGGCCGTTTTGCAAACTCTGAGAAAAGAGCAACTTTACCAATATGGAAAAATGCACATTTGGCATTGACAAGATTGTTTTCTTGGGCTTCGTTGTGTCTTCAAAGGGTGTTCATGTAGATGAGTCTAAAATTGAAGCAATTAAAACTTGGCCACAACCCACTAATTTGCAACAAGTGCGTAGTTTCCTTGGTCCAACAGGTTTTTATCATCGCTTTGTGAAAGACTTTAGCAATATTGCCGCACCATTGCATGCATTGAGTAAGAAGAACACACCCTTTGTTTGGGGACCCTTGCAATCTACCGCATTTGATGAGCTCAAATCTTTGCTTACACATGCCCCAATTCTTGCATTACCTAATTTCAACAAAACTTTTGAGGTTCATTATGATGCTAGTGGTAATGGAATTGGAGGAGTTTTTATGTAAGAAAAGCGACCCATTACATACTTTAGTGAAAAACTCTCTGGTGCTCAACTTAACTATCCCATCTATTACAAAGAATTGTATGCTTTAGTGCGAGTATTGCATGTTTGGGAGCATTACCTTCGCCCACAAGAATTTGTCATACATATCGATCATGAGACACTTAAGTACCTAAAAGGTCAAACCAAGTTGAATAAACGACATGCTAAATGGAGTGAATTATTGAATCTTTTCCTTATGTAATCAAGTACATTAAGGGTAAAGAAAATGTTGTGGAGGACGCTCTTTCTCGCAAATGCATGTTAGTTACTCAACTTGAATTGAATGTGATTGGCTTTGAGCATGTTAAAGATCTTTATGCCAATGATCCTTCCTTTGCGCTTCCTTATGCAAAATGTCTTGCTCACACTTGTTGGGAGAAATACTATCTCAAGAATGGCTACTGTATGCATGCTAACAAACTTTGTATACCCGAGTCCTCTCTTCGTTTGTTACTTTTGCAAGAGGCTCACGGAGGTGGACTTATGGGGCATTTTGGATGCGACAAGACCTTTGCCACACTCTCCAACAAGTACTTTTTTCCAAAGATGTTCCGCCACGTGGCACACTTCACCAACCGATGCTCTACATGCCGCAAAGCTAAGTCAAAAGCTCAATCTCATGGTTTACATATGCCACTTCCAATTCCATATCAACCATGGGAAGATATTAGTATGGATTTTGTTCTTGGTTTTCCTAGGATTCAAAATGGAAAGGATTCAGTATTTGTTATTGTGGACCGATTCTCAAAAATGGCTCATTTCATCCCATGCAATAAGATAGACGATGCTTCACATGTTGCAAATCTTTTTTGTAGGGAAATCTTGAGGCTACATGGAGTGCCAAGGACCATTGTGTCGGACCGCGACGCCAAGTTCCTAAGCTACTTTTGGAAGACGATATGCGCCAAGCTCGGCATCAAGCTTCTATTTCCACGGCATATCATCCGCAAACCGATGGCCAAACCGAAGTTACCAACCAGACGCTATCTACTCTCCTACACGTGTCGATTAAGAAGAACATCAATGAGTGGGAGGAGTGCTTACCCATCGCTGAGTACGCCTACAATCGAGCTCGACACTCTACTACCGGCAAGTCCCCCTTTGAGGTTGTCTATGGCTTCAATCCGTTGTCCCATTGGACATACTACCTCTCTCACTACAAGAACGCACAAACATGGATGTGAGTGCAAGGGCAAGCTTTCTCAAGAAGATGCATGAAGATAGAAGGGCAACGATCAAGCGCCAAGTACAACGCATCACCAACAACCTCAACATCAACAAGACACCAATGGTGTTCCAACCGGGAGATCTAGTATGGCTTCATCTTCGCAAGGACCGCTTCCCCAACGAACGCAAGCCTAAGCTACTACCACGAGCCGATGGACCCTTCAAGGTGCTAGCATGCTACAATGACAACGCTTACAAGATTGACATCCCACGCGACAAGTACAACGTAAGTGACTTCTTCAACGTCAAAGACTTGGCCAAGTACTATGGTGATGAAGATCACGATTCGTGGACGGATCTCTCCCAAGGGGGGAGATGATTCGGAGCATCCTTACATCATCCCCATGGACTCTACACCAACACATAAAGCCCCACGTGGACCCATGACAAGAGCTAGAGCATGCGCAATGGAAACCAAGGTGAACTCTTTCCTACTCGACATGCATATGGATGCAAGTGGAACTTGGTTGCTACCTCACCAAAATGCTCTGTGTGTCATTAGGTACAGAGAGGAGCATTCCCAAGCAGCTAAGGAGCATCACCAAGGAGTAGGAGATGTAAGTGCATCTAGTGCCACCCCTAGTTGGTTTTGGAGTATTGACGACAAACCTGGTAGAGGGACTAATGTGTTTGTGAGAATTGCAGGATAACACAGGTAGTAGTCCCTTATTGATTAGGTTTACCTACCAGAGATGACCCCTAAAAATGTGTGAAGACATTGAAGACAATGGTGGTTCGTGAAGACATTCACGATGAAGATAATGACATGTGAAGACTATGGAGTGCGAAGACGTAGTTGTTTCGTAGTTTCCTTTTCTTCTTCATTGAGTCATAGGAAACACCTACTATTAAGTGGGGTCCAAGTGAACAAAGTCAGAATGACTGATGTGATGCTCAACCAAAATCCTATGTCTTCGAGCAAAGACAGTGAGAGCAAATCTTATCCAGAGTTGGATGAGTGAGCTTTGCTTGTAGCCCAAGCCAAGCTGCCGCATGTGTTTGAAATCTGACTGTTGGACACGTGTCGGTTCCTTAGTGACCCAGGGTCATTTTGGACATATCATGTCGGGTTGCCTCCTGGCTATAAATAGCCCACCCCCTACACCATAAATTGGTGGCTGCTCAGAGTTAGTGCACGACTTTTGTCGTTTGAGAGCAACCCACCTCCGAAGCCTTTGAGAGAGAGATCCTTGCGAGGACAAAGCCCAAAACACCCAGAGCCAAAGAGTGTTAGGCATCACTGAAGTCTTTCAGTCAGCATGACCTGAAGACTTGTTACACTTGAGGATTGTGAATCCTCCAGCCGGTTAGGCGTCGCGTTCTTAGCATCCAAGAGCCATTGTGAATCACCGGTGAATGAAGTTTGTGAAGGTTTGGAAGTCTACCTTGAAGATTTATTAGAGTGATTGGGCGAGGACTGGGTGTCCTTAGCTCAAGGGGAATAAGGTGAAGACGCAGTCTTCTGAGTTCAATCTCAGCCTCCCTAACCAGACGTACAGTTTTCACATCAACTGGAATTGGTCTACCAAATCCTCATCTTCACCAAGCAACTGGTTCTATCCCCCACTTCCTTTACATTTCAGTTTGTCTTCGTGAAGTCACTGCTCGCTTGCCTGATCTGTTTGACTTCACTGTGTGAAGACTATTACCTGTTTGGCTTCATACTGTCTTCCATTCCGATCCATACTACCTAGCTGCTGATAGTCTTGGTATTTTCACAATATTGCTTACTTGACTATGGCTTGCCTAGTGTAGTTTATCTTCCGCTGCATATCAATAGGTTCATTTCATCTGTTTGTCTTCAAAGAACTTGTGTTTTGAAGACTTTCGTAAAAATCGCCTATTCACCCCCCTCTAGTCAATAACTAGCACTTTCAATTGGTATCAGAGCAATGTGCTCCCTTGTTCTATGTGATTCGGTTTAACCACCTAGAGTTTTAGCTATGTCGACTGCAGGGATAATCAAGGTCTCCGCTGCGTGCCCAGTCTTTGATGGCACTGATTACCCCTACTGGAAGAAAAGATGTGCATGCATCTTGAAGCCATTGACGTCGACCTCTGGTATGTCTTCAAGACAGGTGTTCCCAAGGTTGGTGAAGGTGTAACCGCTACTGATGTCAATAGGTTCGCTCAACTAGACTCGACTACCAAGAACATCATCTGTGGTCATCTGCCCAAAGGACAGTATGGTCGTGTGAGTGCATTGGAAACTGCGAAGCTAGTCTAGGACTAGCTGTCCAAGGTCAATGAAGGCGTCTCATCTCAGAGAGACTCAAGGATTGATGTTCTTCACAATCTCTTCAACCGCTTCAAGAGAAACGACAATGATAATGTCCAGCTCACATTTGATCGCCTCACTGATATCACAAATGAGCTTCGCGCTCTTGGCGCCACTGAGATCACCAAGCACGAAATCGTGAAGAAGCTTCTGGGATCACTTGACAACTCATTTGACACCCTAGCCCTGATGATACAAGAACGTCGTGACTTCAAAGATCTCGATCCGTCTGACATACTTGAAAGTCTCAACACACATGAGTTCCAGCTATCTGAGAAAAGAGACATCTATGGCCCCAACTATGGCCGAATCAGTGCTTTGAAGGCAAAGGCTATTTCCTCATCTGAAGAAGAATATGACTGCAGTTCTGAGGATCCTGAAGATATTGGAAAGGAGCTAGCTATGCTCATGAAGAAGTTCCAGAAGTTCTCCAAAAAGAATCGCTTCGAAAAGTCTTCAAGATCCAGCTCAAGAAATGACGAGGCTTCCTCTCGTGACCACAAGAAGAGAACATGCCACAAATGCAAGAAGCGAGGCCACTACATCTCTGAGTGCCCTCAATGGGACAAGGAATCTAAGAAGAAGAAGAAGAGCAAGGAGTAGAATTCTGACGACAAAAAGAAAAAGAAATCCTCAAAGTCTTCTTCAAAGTCTTCATCAAAGTCTTTGTCTCACAATAAGAGCTCATTTAGCAAGGCTCGTGCGTTCGTTGGCAAAGAGATGGATTCAGAGGAGGAGTCTGCTTCTGAGGAGGCGGGGGTGGAGTCTGAGGAGGAGTCTGATTCAGGCGTGGCAAGCATTGGCTCTAGCTTAGGCATTCGTCGCCAAGTCCACCTTCAACACTGAAGACAATGGTCACGTCACCGACGCTGAAGACGATGATGAGGACGACTCTGCTCTGACCTACTGCTTCGTGGCACGAGGTGCCAAGGTAAACTCACGCGATGCTTATTTTAAAACATCCAAAGAAGATGACTCTGAGTGTGAATCCAAACCTAGCTATAAGACTCTTGCTAAAATTGCAACTGAACAACAAACTACTATGGAACATATCCTAAAGTTGCTAGACAAAAGCATGACCTGTTGGACGCTGAAATGAATCGAACTCAGTCCTTAATTGAAGACATTAAAAATCTTCATGTCAAGTACGAGGAACTTCAAAGTCGTCATGAAACTCTCTCAGCTACTCATGAGAAGCTTTCCTACGATTATCTCTGAAGGAAGCAAGATCTAGAAAATCTGAGAGCGTCTCATGAAGATCTTCAAAATGAGAACGATTCACTTCGCACTCAACAGATCAGTTCTGCTCAAGTAGATTTTGTGCCACCATGTTTAAAACGTCTTGAGCGTGATAATGCTGTCTCAGTTGCTGAATGTTCTACTGCTGCTAATACTGCAATATCTTCAACTGCTGATGTGGTGACTAACCCCTCTTCTGAGGATACCACTACTATTGCTGATGAGACTGCTAGATTGAAGACATTGCTTGAAACAGACATGTACAAAAGCCTCAAAGGGCACCAGACACTATGTGATGTCCTCAAGAAACAGATTCTGAACTGAAACCCTAGGAAAGAGGGTGTTGGGTTCGAGAGGAAAATGAATGTTGATGGTTCATACTGGAAGCCTGAGTAGTACCCCAAAACCACATGGGTTGCTGCAAAGGGTCCTTCAGTGGACCCACCTACCTTATCTGGCTTCACTTGTGCTAACTGATGACCCACAAGTACAGGGGATCAACTGTAGCTCTTTCATAAGTAAGAGTGTCAAACCCAACAAGGAGCAGAAGGAATGACAAGTAAGTTTTCAGTAGGATAATGTCTGCAAGTGCTGAAATTGTAAGTAGCAGAGTAGTTTGGTAGCAAGATAATTTGTAACGAGCAAGTAACGATAATAGTACAAGTATGTGATGTCTACTACGCAACCTTCTTCTTGTAGACGTTGTTGGGCCTCCAAGTGCAGAGGTTTGTAGGACAGTAGCAAATTTCCCTCAAGTGGATGACCTAAGGTTTATCAATCCGTGGGAGGCGTAGGACGAAGTTGGTCTCTCTCAAACAACCCTGCAACCAAATAACAAAGAGTCTCTTGTGTCCCCAACACACCCAATACAATGGTAAATTGTATAGGTGCACTAGTTCGGTGAACAGATGGTGATACAAGTGCAATATGGATGGTAGATATAGGTATTTGTAATCTGAAAATATAAAAATAGCAAGGTAACTAGTAATAAAAGTGAGCGTAAACTGTATTGCAATGCTAGGAAGCAAGGCCTAGGGTTCATACTTTCACTAGTGCAAGTTCTCTCAACAATAATAGCATAACTGGAACATATAACTATCCCTCAACATGCAACAAAGAGTCACTCCAAAGTCACTAATAGCAGAGAACAAATGAAGAGATTATGGTAGGGTACAAAACCACCTCAAAGTTATCCTTTCTGATCGATCTATTCAAGAGTCCGTAGTAAAATAACACGAAGCTATTCTTTCCGTCCGATCTATCATAGAGTTCGTACTAGAATAACACCTTAAGATACAAATCAACCGAAACCTAATGTCACCTAGATACTCCATTGTCACCTCAAGTATCCGTGGGTATGATTATACGATATGCATCACACAATATCAGATTCATCTATTCGAACCAACACAAAGTACTTCAAAGAGTGCCCCAAAGTTTCTACCGGAGAGTCAAGACGAAAACGTAAGCCAACCCCTATGCATAAGTTCACGAAGTCACGGAACCCGCAAGTTGATCACCCAAAACATACATCAAGTGAATCACGTGATATCCCATTGTCACCACAGATAAGCACATGCAAGACATACATCAAGTGTTCTCAAATCCATAAAGACTCAATCCGATAAGATAACTTCAAAGGGAAAACTCAATCCATTACAAGAGAGTAGAGGGGGAGAAACATCATAAGATCCAACTATAATAGCAAAGCTCGCGATACATCAAGATCGTACCACCTCAAGAACACGAGCGAGAGAGATCAAACACATAGCTACTGGTACATACCCTTAGCCCCGAGGGTGAACTAGTCCCTCCTCGTCATGGAGAGCGCCGGGATGATGAAGATGGCCACCGGTGAGGGTTCCCCCCTCCGGCATGGTGCCGGAACGGGTCTAGATTAGTTTTCGGTGGCTATAGAGGCTTGCGGCGGCGGAACTCCCGATCTATTCTGCTCCCCGATGTTTTTAGGGTATATGGATATATATAGGTGAAAGAAGTTGGTCAAGGGAGCCACGAGGGGCCCACGAGGGTGGGGGGCGCGCCCAGGGGGGTAGGGCGCGCCTCCCTGCCTCGTGGCTTCCTCAAAGATTCCCTGACATCTACTCCAAGTCTCCTGGATTGCTACCGTTCCAAAAATAACTCCCCCGAAGGTTTCATTCCGTTTGGACTCTGTTTGATATTCCTTTTCTTCGAAACACTGAAATAGGCAAGAAAACAACAATTTGGGCTGGGCCTCCGGTTAATAGGTTAGTCCCAAAAAATAATATAAAAGTGTTTAATAAAGCCCATAAACATCCAAAACAGATAATATAATAGCATGAATACTTCATAAATTATAGATACATTGGAGACGTATCAGCATCCCCAAGCTTAATTCCTGCTCGTCCTCGAGCAGGTAAATGATAAAAGAAATAATTTATGAAGTGTGGATGCTAGAAGGTGCACAAGTTTGATCAATGATAATTTCAGTCACCTTTTCTAGCATCATTATATGTCATAACAGTAGCTCAACTCATAAAAATTTTCATGATTAAGTAACAAGCTATTCACATGTTAAAGCATATACCATAAAATTTCTTGAAAACTAACAAACTATGTTCTCAGTCATCAAACAACTGCAATTCATCTTATTTCCAGGAAGGGTCTATGTAAGAGCTTTGATTTAGCAAATCCCACATACTCAACTATCATATAGTCTTCCATGATTGCTACCACTCAAAGCATATTTTTAGAAAAAATAGCATTCATCGAACACAGAGAAAGATAGGGGCTTAATGTTTCGCCTCCCAACCTTTTACCTTAAGGGTAATGTCAACAATAATAATTCATGATCAAATATATTTGAATGGTCATATATGCTTAGATCTTTCCCCAACACATGATGCTTGCCAACTAAAGAGTAGGTTGGAATGCGAAGGAATACTACTGAATCTTGCATAAAAGTAAAAGATAGACCCTTCGCAGAGGGAAGTAGGGATTTGCAGAGGTGCCAGAGCTCGAAGCTAAAACAGAGATGAAAATAATTTTGAGAGGTATGCTTTCATTGTCAACATAACGGCCAAGAGTTCCCAATATCTTCCATACTACATACATCATAGGCGGTTCCCAAACAGAAAGGTAAAGATTTTACTCCCCCTCTACCAATAATCACACTCCACGGCTTGTCCGAAACAACGGGTGCCGTCCAACTTTCAACAATCCTGGGGGAGTTTTGTTTAAATTAATTGTGAATTTGTTTTTTGATCTTTTGATCATAGGACTGGGCATCCTAGTTACCAGCCATTTTCTTGTGAATGATGAGCGGAGTCCACTCATCGTGAGAATAACCCACCTAGCATGGAAGATACTGATAGCTCCTAGTCGCTACATGAGCGATTCGGGCATACAAAACAGATTATTATTTGAAGGTTTAGAGTTTGGCACATGCAAATTTACTTGGAATGGCAGGTAAATACCGCATATAGGTACATATGGTGGACACTCATGAAAGGAACTTGGTTCAAGGATTTTGGATGCACAAGCAGTATTCCCGCTTAGTAAAGATATTTTGGCTAGCAAAGGATTCTAAATAGAAAGCACCACATGTTAGAGGATCCATAACAATATAACTTCTATACAAATATACCCAAGCATAACTCATTATGTTGTCTTCCTTGTCCAACTTCAACTAATTTTCTCAGGTTTGAAAATAATTAATGGGGCTCACAATCATACAAGATGTCCAAGATAGTATATTTATATGTGAAATCTCTCTTCCTTCAATATTCTTTCATGAATTGTTCAAGTGACCAATACAATGTTTGCTAACCTTCAATAAATTTACCACCTCTACTTCTTATATGTGAAGTCATTACTCCCCATGGGATAAGCATATGAAACATATATAATTTCAGATTTATGACATTCAAATCATTCAACCATTTACTCGTAGGATATAAGTGAAGCACATGAGTAAATGACAAACTAATCCAAAAAGATATAAGTGAAGATCAATGAGTAGTTAAATAATTATGTAGCTTTGTGAAGACTCTCTCTCATTTAAGAATTTCAGATCTTGGGATATTATTAAAACAGCAAGCAAAACAAAATAAAACGACATTTCAAGGATAGCACTCATCATGTGAAGAACAAAAACTTAGGCTCAACCGATACTAACCGATAATTGTTGAAGAAGAAAGGTGGGATGCCTACCGGGGCATCCCCAATCTTAGATGCTTGAGACTTCTTGAAATATTATCTTGGGGTGCCTTGGGCATCCCCAAGCTTGAGATTTTGTGTCTCCTTAATTCCTGTCATATCACGGCTTCCTAACTCTCGAAAGCTTCATCCACACCAAACTCAACAAGAACTCGTGAGATATGTTAGTATAAACCAATGCAAAAACCTTATCATTTTCTACTGTAAAAAATCACTAAAATTATTATTCAACATTGCATACTAAATGCATCTGCATATTTAATACTCCTATCCTCAAATAGAATCATTAAACAAGCAAACATATGCAAACAATGCAAACATAACAGCAATCTGCCAAAACAGTACAGCCTGTAAAGAATGCAAGATTCCTCATATTTCCCTAACTCCATACATTATAAAATTCTACCACACTGTAGAAAATTTATCAGAGCTTAATATGCAAAAAGTTTCAACATTTTATCATATTCTGACTTTTCTAGGGATTTTTTGCAACAGCGGTAAACTTTCTGTTTTGAAACAGCAACATGTATACTTGCAAAATAAGCATGGTAAAGGCTATCCTTGACATTTTTATAGAAAATAAATATGCAAACCATTATTCTAAATAACAGCAAGCAAATACTAGCAAAATAAAATGATGCTCCAAGCAAAACACATATCATGTGGTGAATAAAAATATAGCTCCAAGTAAAGTTACCGATGAACGAAGACGAAAGAGGGGATGCCATCCGGGGCATCCCCAAGCTTAGGCTCTTGGTTGTCCTTGAATATTACCTTGGGGTTACTTGGGAATCCCCAAGCTTAGGCTCTTTCCACTCCTTATTCCATAGTCCATGGAATCTTTACCCAAAACTTGAAAACTTCACAACACAAAACTAAACAGAAAACTCGTACGCTCCGTTAGTATAATAAAATAAATCACCACTTAGGTACTGTTGTGAACTCATTATAAATTCATATTGGTGTAATATCTACTGTATTCCAACTTCTCTATGGTTCATAACCTCCGATACTACTCATAGATTCTTCAAAATAAGCAAACAACACATAGAAAACAGAATCTGTCAAAAACAGAACAGTCTGTAGTAATCTGTATCAAACGTATACTTATGGAACTCCAAAAATTCTGAAATAAATTTGTGGGCCTTTGGAATTTGTCTATTAATCTTCTTCAAAAATAATCAACTTAAAATCACTCTCCTGTAAAAAATGACAGCTAAACTCGTGAGCGCAAAGTTTCTGTTTTTTACAGCAAGATCACAGTAACTTCCACCCAAGTCTTCCCAAAGGTTCTACTTGGCACTTTATTGAAACAAAAGATATAAAACCCGCTTAATACAGTAGCTTAATAATGTGGACACACAAAAACATTAGGGGTAAATATTGGGTTGTCTCCCAACAAGCGCTTTTTTTAATGCCTTTTTAGCTAGGCATAATGATATCAGTGATGCTCACATAAAAGATAAGAATTGAAACATAACGGGAGCATCATGAAGAATATGACTAGAAAATTTAAGTCTAACCCACTTCCTATGCATAGGGATTTTGTGAGCAAACAACTTATGGGAACAATAATCAACTAGCATAGGAAGGCAAAACAAGCATAACTTCAAAACTTTAAGCACAAAGAGAGGAAACTTGATATTATTGCAATTCCTACAAGCATATGTTCCTCCCTCATAATAATTTTCAGTAGCATCATGAATGAATTGAACAATATAACCAGCACCTAAAGCATTATTTTCATGATCTACTTGCATAGAAATTTTACTACTCTCCACATAAGCAAATTTATTCTCATTCGGAATAGTGGGAGTATCATAAGAGACTAGAATACTATAAATTGTTTCCACATTAAAAGAGTAATGTTCAGAAAAAGGGTAATCATAATCATGACAAGTTTTAATACAATCATCACTACTTTTTACAGCATAAGTGTCATCACAATAATCATCATAAATAGGAGGCATGCTATCATCATAATAAATATGCTCATCAAAACTTGGGAGGCTAAAAATATCATCTTCATAAATCATAGCATCCCCAAGCTTGGGAAAAACATTAATTGCAGCAAATATATTCTCAAACATGTAATTCGCATCAAACATAGCATTCCCAAGCTTGGGCCTTTTCATATCATAAGCATAATCACTCTCATCTTTAATAGTATGGATAGCACCAATAGTATAGCAATTATCATCATCACAATGAGTAATAGGAGCAACATCATTTCGGAGGGTACCTTTCTACCTTTGCTTCTCCGTATTTTATTTTTCTTCTTCACATCATGTGTGGGTTTAACCCTCTTTTTTGAGCTCCTTATTGATGAGATTGGTTGAATAGAAGGCTCCTCCTCGTTACCTGATTCGTCATAAGAAATAATAGGAGGATATTGGGAAGTCTCTTCCCTTTCATTAGTATTCTCTTCATCTTCTATTTGTTTTCTTGTCTTTATGTAATTGGCAATATAAAGGTTTTCAATGAAATTCACCACACAATACATATAAATTTCTTCTAGATCAATATCGAGGAATTTCTCAAGGTTATATTCTGGAATATGCTTAGTTTTACGTTTCATTTCTTCATAACCCAAAAGCAAACTAAGTTCATTATGATGTGCAAGGGAAATCAAATCATCACAATTTTGGACACGATACGATCATGAAACAATTTGCATTGGAGATTTAAATGACCATGTTCATTGCAAAGTTCACAAGTATGGCGAAGAAATTTTAAATTTTCAGCACAAACATCTATCCTCTCTTGCAACCATTTGGTTTCTAAATACTTATGCCTCTTGGAAAATCTATCTTCCCTATTTGGTGTGTACTTGCAAACTCTATGCACTCCACAAAAGTTCACATGCTTATAAGAGACATTTTCATCATGACAAGTGCAATCATCATTAGTACCACGGATATTCAAAGAGTTCATACTAACAACATTGCAATCATGCTCATCATTCAAAGATTTAGTGCCAAACATTTTATAGACTTCTTCTTCTAGCACTTGAGAACAATTTTCATTTCCATCATTCTCACGAAAGATATTAAAAGATGAAGCGTATGAGGCAAACTCAATTCCATTTTTTTGTAGTTTTCTTTCATAAACTAAACTAGTGATAAAACAAGAAACTAAAATATTCGATTGCAAGATCTAAAGATATACCTTCAAGCACTCACCTCCCCGGCAACGGCGCTAGAAAAGAGCTTGATGTCTACTACGCAACCTTCTTCTTGTAGACGTTGTTGGGCCTCCAAGTGCAGAGGTTTGTAGGACAGTAGAAAATTTCCCTCAAGTGGATGACTAAGGTTTATCAATCCGTGGGAGGCGTAGGATGAAGATGGTCTCTCTCAAACAACCCTGCAACCAAATAACAAAGAGTCTCTTGTGTCCTAACACACCCAATACAATGGTAAATTGTATAGGTGCACTTGTTCGGCGAAGAGATGGTGATACAAGTGCAATATGGATGGTAGATATAGGTGTTTGTAATCTGAAAATATAAAAACAGCAAGGTAACTAGTAATAAAAGTGAGCGTAAACGGTATTGCAATGCTAGGAAGCAAGGCCTAGGGTTCATACTTTCAGTAGTGCAAGTTCTCTCAACAATAATAACATAATTGGATCATATAACTATCCCTCAACATGAAACAAAGAGTCACTTCAAAGTCACTAATAACAGAGAACAAACGAAGAGATCATGGTAGGGTACAAAACCACCTCAAAGTTATCCTTTCTGATCGATCTATTCAAGAGTCCGTAGTAAAATAACACGAAGCTATTCTTTCCGTTTGATCTATCATAGAGTTCGTACTAGAATAACACCTTAAGATACAAATAAACCAAAAACCTAATGTCACCTAGATACTCCATTGTCACCTCAAGTATCCATGGGTATGATTATACGATATGCATCACACAATCTTAGATTCATCTATTCAAACCAACACAAAGTACTTCAAAGAGTGCACCAAAGTTTCTACCGGAGAGTCAAGACGAAAACGTGTGCCAACCCCTATGCATAAGTTCACGAAGTCATGGAACCCGCAAGTTGATCACCCAAAACATACATCAAGTGAATCACGTGATATCCCATTGTCACCACAGATAAGCACATGCAAGACATACATCAAGTGTTCTCAAATCCTTAAAGACTCAATCCGATAAGATAACTTCAAAGGGAAAACTCAACCCATTACAAGAGAGTAGAGGGGGAGAAACATCATAAGATCCCACTATAATAGCAAAGCTCGCGATACATCAAGATCGTACCACCTCAAGAACACGAGAGAGAGAGAGAGAGAGAGAGAGAGATCAAACACATAGCTACTGGTACATACCCTCAGCCCCGAGGGTGAACTACTCCCTCCTCATCATGGAGAGCGCCGGGATGATGAAGATGGCCACCGGTGAGGGTTCCTCCTTCAGCAGGGTGCCAGAACGGGTCTAGATTGGTTTTCGGTGGCTATAGAGGCTTCCGGCGGTGGAACTCCCGATCTATTCTGCTCCCCAATGTTTTTAGGGTATATGGATATATATAGGCAAAAGAAGTCGGTCATTGGAGCCACGAGGGGCCCACGAGGGTGGGGGGGGGGGGCGCCCAGGGGGTAGGGCGCGCCTCCTTGCCTCGTGGCTTCCTCGAAGCTTCCCTGACGTCTACTCCAAGTCTCCTGGATTGCCTCCGTTCCAAAAATAACTCTCCCGAAGGTTTCATTCCGTTTGGACTCCGTTTGATATTCCTTTTGTTCAAAACACTGAAATAGGCAAGAAAACAACAGTTTGGGCTGGGCCTCCGGTTAATAGGTTAGTCCCAAAAAATAATATAAAAGTGTTTAATAAAGCCCATAAACATCCAAAACAGATAATATAATAGCATGAATACTTCATAAATTATAGATACGCGGGAGACGTATCAGTATGCAGCAAGGTAGCCCAATCCTTTTGAGGCAAAGGACATGCCAATACGGTCTCTTATGATAAGCAAAGCGTTCTTGAGGGTACACGGGAATTTCATCTAGTCACTTTCATCATGTTGGTTTGATTTGTGTTCGCTACTTTGATAATTTGATATGTGGGTGGACCGGTGCTTAGGTGCTGTTCTTACTTGAACAAACCTCCTACTTATGATCACTTCCCTGGGAACGCCGGGGATGCCGGATGCTTGCCATCAAACACATCGACATTCGCCCACAGGAAAGTGACGAGCGCCTATTTGCTATCGAGGGTGGAGCTTATGGTGAAAGCCCCTCCCGTGCCATCCTCCTTGACAGACACCCTCTTGGTCTCTGGTGGCGCAACTCTGGGTTTCTTGCTCTTGCCGATGGAGCTCTCTGGCACGTCCTCGACGGTAGCACAACACTCCGAAGAGGTGCGCTTGCCGGAGTGGGTGCGAAGGTCTTGCCGGGCTTCTTCTCCCCTCCTGGGGCTTCAGCGGCAGGAGCAAGTGCCTTGGCGGCAGCCGCTGCAACTGCTTCCCGGTAGAGCAGGTTGGCGCATATCAGCGCATCCTTCTTGTCGCAGGGGACGGTGATGATGGTCATCGGCCCAGGCATCTTCAGCATGTTGTAGGCGTAATGCGAAGCCGCCATGAACTTGGCTAGTGCCGGGCGGCCGAAGAACCGTTGTAGGGCAAGGGGATCTCGGCTACATCAAAGACAATCCACTCCGTCCTGTAGTTCAACTCGCCTCCAAACGTCACGGGTAGCGTGACCTTCCCCTTCGGCTGACTCCTTCCCGGATTGACCCCTTGAAACGTGCCCGTTTCCTCGAGGTCCCCATCAGGAATTTGCAGCCTCTTGATCACAACAGGCGAGATCAAGTTCAGACCGGCCCCTCCATCGACTAACATCTTGTTCACCTTGAGGTTGCATATCGTTGGTGAAACCAACAACGGCAAGCACCCGACCGCAGTTGTGCGATCAGGGTGGTCCTTGGCGTCAAAGATGATAGGCGTGCTGGACCACTTCAGTGGCTTCTGAGCGTCGAATGATGGCTCCACTGCTGTGATCTCACGGGCCCACTGCTTGAGCTGGCAGTGAGAGGTATGTAGCGAGGCCCCACCATCGACGCACATGGCCTCAATAGCCTTCTGGAACTCATGCTCGCCGGACTCATCGTCTTCGTCATGATCATCGTCTTCCTGCTTCTTGTCGCGGCCCCGAGTGGGCCTCTCTTGCTGGTTATCCTTGCCGCGGCGACCTCCTTGGCCGCCACGCTTCTTGCTGGATCCCTCGGCACCATCCTAGCCCTTCTCCTTGTCCCGCCTCTCATACTCAGCTTTTTGCTTCTCAGCAAGCAGCTCGACTTGCCGGCAGTTCTGGAGGTCGTGGCCCTTGGTGCGGTGGATCTTGCAGTACTGCTTGTCAGAGCCCCCTAGCTTGTCGGCAGCCGCCAAGGCCCGGCAGGCGGCGCACCCGGCTATTTCCTTCTTGGGGTCGTCTGCCTTGGCCTTCTTGGCAACGTCGGCGTCCTCGGATCCCTCGACGGCAAGCACGGCCTTATCCTTGCGTTTCCTGTTGTGGCGCTGGCCCTTCTTTGTCGGGGCGGCGGTGTCTTCCTCCGTGGAGTCGGTTTCTGCGCCGGCGTCCTCGTCGGGGTACTTCCTTCCCTCTTCAGCCCGGGCGCATCTGTCGGCCAGAACATAAAGTTCAGCCACATCCTTGACCTTGTTCATCGCCAGTTCTTCGCGCATCTTGCGGTTGCGCATGTTCTGATGGAATGCGCTAATCACGGCGACGGGATAAACATCAGGGATGTTGTACTGCACCCGGCTGAACCTCTGGATGTACTTGCGCAGGGTCTCCCCTTCCTTCTGGGGAATTATATGCAAATCACTGGCCTGGCCATGAGCTTGGTGGCCTCCGATTAAGGCACCAATGAACTCATGGCACAAATCCGACCAAGAAGAAATGGAATCCGTCGGCAAGTGCATCAACCAAGACATGACGTTGGGCTTCAGTGCCAACAGGAAGTAATTGGCAAGCACCTTGTCGTCACGAGCTCCGGCAGCTTGCATCGCGATGGTGTAGATGCTGAGGAACTCTGACGGATGGGTCTTGCCATTGTACTTCTCGCCGACATCGTGCTTGAACAAGCGGTGGGACGGCCACTGGAACTGCCGCAGCTCACGGTAAAGGCTGGGCAACCCACCTTGTAAGGTAGGCCGCCGGAGCCCCCCAGTGCTGGGTGGTCCATAGCGGGTCTCGCCCGCTTATCCGACTGGTGGCGTGTATCGTGCCGGCGCTCGATGGTGGTTCGAGCGTCTTCATGGGCTCGCTCCCGAAGAACTTGGCGTTGGTCGCGGTGGGTCCGTGGGTCGGACGATGCTATGGAAATGTTATCACATGCGTCGTCACGACGGACTGGCATCGGCGGCAGCTCGCGCGGGGGAGGAGAGTGCACTGTGGTTGCAGCTCCCCCAGTCCTTCCACCGCTGGCGTGCGGTGGCTCGACGGAGCGCCGGCCCGAGGGCCCTGCTGGCCGTGGCTCGTCTTTGTTAGCGACGACGACGAGGCTCTAGATGGTGGCTCTCCACTCGTCGAGCTTCTCCACAGCAGGAGGGAAGTCGAGGAGTAGCTGTGCACGCGCTAAAGCTTCTGCTGGCGTGGGTGGTGGCGAAAGCTGCGTGGACCGCGGCACGCTTCGACTTCTAACCACGTTAGAAGGAGCCCTATCATGGCCCAGCGGCTGCGTGCCATTGTCGCCAGCGCTTTGGCGGGCATGCTGGCCTCCCTCGTCCCACAGATGATGCACAGGGCTCTTCCCACGGCGGTGCCTAGGGTCACCGGCGTGGTGACGCTGCTCGTCGCGCACAACATGGGAAGAGCGCGCTGTGGGCGCTGGGGTGGGCGTCCTGGAGGTCGTCGTGCCGCCGTGGGTGGCACGGCGGTGACCCCGGAGGGCCCCGTGCCGCCTGCGGGGGGCCCAGCTCCGTCTCTGGATTTTGCGATGTGCGGCCCGCCGTCTTGCATACGAACGATGCCGCTCGCCAAGCTCTGACTGCCAGAGCGATGCTGGTGCTCACGGGCCTTGGCTCGTGTTCTGTCCGCGACCGACCCGCTGCTTGTCCGCACTGACACGGGCCGTTCGGCTCCCGACGAGCCGATCGCCGTGGTCTTCTTCTTCTTGGGAGCCATGGCGATGAAGAACCACTAGGCTAACTGCTAGATCAGATTCTCACGACTGCACCCCTACGTGTCGCGCCAAAGATGTCGATGGAAACGACACCTATGGGATCACTGGAATCCCTTCTACGGTTGGCGGGCGCGGGGTTGTGAGAAGAGTAGGTCTAACAAGAAGCATACGCATCGTTTACCCAGGTTCGGGCCGCGAGGATGCGTAATACCCAGGGCCGGCCCTGAGGGGGGCAGGGGGGCGGCTGCCCCGGGCCCCCAAAATCCAGGGGCCCCCTCACAGGTTTGCAAGTAGCCCAGGTCTTCTCCTAAAAAGAAGCAACTGGTAACTTGATATGGCTTCAGGCCTTTTCCGTGTACAACTTGTGATATGGCCCTAGTAGATTGACTATGCATGTACACAAGATTTCTCACAAAGAAAACAGCACGCGCTGATCGATCAGATCAAATCAAATCAGATCAAGGAGGGGCGATGTATCACGCACATTGCTTGCGAGGGATGAATTTCGCCGAGCGCAGAGCGCCTTTGCCGCCTCCTGATCGTCATCTGATCTCGCGCCCTCGCTTCGCACAGTTACCTTCATGCACAACAACAGCCAGGAGTAGAAAGGACAACAACTGACAAGGGCCGCTTACACTGGATCAGATCATCAAAATCTATCAGTTGATTTTTAAATCCATGATCTAGAGCTTAAAGGTAACCTCTCTGGTAGTCTGTAGTTCCTAAATTTGTTGTTCGTTAATTGAAATCGAAGTCGGGAATTGTGTTGAAAACTGCACTATCCGTGCTTGACCTCGAGATGACACAAAAATCAACTTTGTAACGGTAGTGGATTGCATTCCAAATCCAATTGATCCCAATTTCTCAGTTTGGATTAATGGTTGCCGAGGTATCATCAGAACGGTATTGTTGTACAAGCATATTTTAAAAGTTTAGCAAATATTGTTTTTGCAACTCTTATTAGATTTCTGTTTGCAAGAACTAGTCTATATTTAGGCATAATAAGTTTTTGATTACAACATGAAAGGCATAGATAACTTCATGTTGAATATCCTGACTTGCTTCTTTTCTTCATTTCATAAAATGGATCACAATTTGTGGCCTATAAATTCGCATATGATGTGCTTTGGAGTTCATATTGAAGGGAGAATCCAAGGTATGCTTATATATTTACCAAATAATAATTAATGGGATATATCAATTTCAAGGTCTGTGATGGCTAACCAAGCTTGCTGCTCCCATTTCCTTTTGTATTTTTATTTGTACATAGGCCCTAGGTTTACTTTCCTATTTTTCTTCTGCTTTCCCCTTTCCTTTGTACATATTTTTTCTTAGAAAAATTATAAAAATTTACTGTGAGAAAAACTCCTACAGTTTCGGGTAAAAAAAGAATTAATGGGATAGCTCTAGGAGATATTTAAACATATATATTAGGATGTTTAAGAGCTGAGGCCGAAACATAAATTCTTACTTTTATGTTTATATTAAAGGGCCCAGGTTTTAATTTCGCCCCGGGCCCCCGAAATGTCAGGACCGGCCCTGATAATACCCTAATCCTGCTTTGGTGGATGTATTGAGTGTTCTTGTGTTCTTGAGCTAGCTACTAGGTGTAACTTGCCCAAAAGAGCCGAATCCCTCTCCTGGTCGCCTCGGGCCTCCTTTTATAGGCAAAAGGGGTCGCCACAGTGGCACACAGGAGGTGGAAAGGTCTACAGTGTTGCGAGCTTATCGCCCGTATTACAGGACATGGTGCATTTAATGCATCACTTAGGTGTCCCTTAGCTTTATCGGGGACGGGAATGGGGCCCGTCCCGTCCGTCGCCGCCTCGCCTTGCTTCGACACGCGCCCAGGCCAGTGATGCATGCGGCACCATGTAGGCAGGCATGAAGCTGAGGTGGCGTGGTGGCAGGGTCTTCACGAAGATCTGCATGCCACCACGCAGGTGCTTGCTGAATTGGCTTGGAAGCCGCATGTTGCCACGCAGGTGCCTGCCCAGCTGGTTGGGCTGGCAGCTGCATGCGAACGGCGGCGGAGTCTTGGTCGACGCGGGCCTGGCTGTGGCCCCGCTGATGTCCCCGGCAAGGGCCTTGCCGGGGCCCCGACAAGGGTCTTGCCGTGGCGTTGCAGTCGTCCCCGGCAAGGCGCTTGCCGAGAGTCTTGTGGATTCCCTCGACTGGGATCCCGCCGAGGGTCGCCGTCTTCTAGTCCTCATCTGATCTCACATGTTTATGATCTTGACGAAGATCTGCATGCCACCACGGAGGTGCCTTCCGAGCCATGGTTCCTACGTAGTTGGTTGGGTCGGAAACCGTGGGCTCCAGGGTGGCTTGCTCAGTCGGTGATGGGCAAGTTGTCCCGGCAAGGCTCTTGCCGGGGCCGCGGAGGCCGCCCCGGCAAGGGCCTTGCCGGGGGGTCCACCTCGCCCTCTTGCTCTTTGGTGTTTCTTGTCTTGGTGTTGCCTTGAGCGTCTTGTGCCTTTGGCTTCTCTCCGGCTTCCCTCCTTTGCCCTGCTAAGTGTGGCCGTGGCGCGCGGCTTCGACTGTCCGTGCACAAGTAAAGGGGTAAAGAAAGGAGTGCCCCTACTTTTGTACACCAACAATACAACACTTATAGTAGCGATTTATTTTTCTTACACTAACGGATCTCACGAAGGTTTTGTTGAGTTTTGTGTGATTGAAGCTTTCAAGTTTTGGGTTATCTTACGATGGATGAAGGAAGGATGTAAGATCCTAAGCTTGGGGATGCCCTGGAATCCCAAGATATTATCCAAAAATGAGCAACCAACTAAGCTTGGGGATGCCCCCGAGTGGCATCCCCGCTTTCTTCCAACAACTATCAGTATTTTACTCGAGGCTATATTTTTATTTGTCACATGATATGTGTTTTGCTTGGAGCGTCTTGTATGATATGTGTCTTTGCTTGTTTTATTTTGTGTTTTAAGTCATCAATACTTGCTGGGCACACTTATTTGAGAGATCCAAAATTATGTCATGATTTGTTAGAATTGCTCTCTATGCTTCACTTAAATCTTTTATGAGCTAGGAGTTGCTCTAGTACTTCACTTATGTATTTTTTAGCACGGTGTGCTTTGTTATTTTTGAAGAAATACTCTCTTGCTTAACTTAGATTTATTTGAGAGTTAGTAAAATTTTGAAGAAATTCTCTCTTGCTTCACTTAAATTATTTTGAGAGAAAGAAAATTTGTTATGCTCACGATCTTCACTTATATTTGTTTGAGCTTATCAAAAGCAACACATGAAAATTAGTCGCGAAGTGATAGATATCCAAGAAGGATAAAGAAGAAGAAAAATGTCATGAAGATCATTGGACAAAATAAACTTGATTCTTAGTAATAGTTTTGAGATATGATGATGTGATATGTGAGTTATGTTGATGAGTAATTATGCTCTAGTAAGAATATTGGTGTTAAGGTTTGTGATTCGCACGAAAGTCAATAATCATGCAATGAAAATTATATCCTACTTGTGGTGCATTATTCGGTGTTAATTATGCTTAATGCTTGCTTATAAGATTATTCGTTTCTTGGTTGGTCGCTTCTCAATCTTTTGTTAGCCTTCACTTTGCACTAAGTATGATCTCTACATGTACATCCAAAATCCTTTAAACCATATTTGCCACATGAGTCCACTATATCTACCTATATGCGGTATTCTTTTGCCGTTCTAAGCAAATTTGCATGTGCCATATCTAATTTTCAAAATAAACTTCTCTTTTGTGTGTTTGTTTCGCTCGTGGAACGGTGACGAGTGGCTAATATTTTCCATGCTAGATGTGTTATTCTCAAGATGAGTGTTTATTCACTTGTCGAGTGTTTATTCACTTGTCATTGCACAAGAGTAAGGCAAAGGTTTTAGGGATGCCCAGTCCCGAAATGTAAAAAATATTTACTTTATGTTGTCAAATAATAAATTCCTCGGAAAGTGTTGGTATGGAGGGCACCCATGGATACGGCTAGCCATGGAAAGTGAAAGTATGGTTAAAAAGGAATAAACTTTATTTTCTGTTTGGGAACCGCCTATGGCATATCTAGCACGGAAAGTGTTGGGAACTCTGAGTCGTTTTCGTTTGTGGGATGGATACACCTCCCAAAATGTTTTTATCTCTAATTTTTGGCTTTGAGCTCTGGCACCTCTACAAATCCCTACTTCCCTCCGCGAAGGGCCTTTCTTTTACTTTATGCAATTTATATTTTGAAATTTGAGTCTCCATCTTCTCTCATAAAAAGCACCAACTAGGAGGCAATATGATCGTGCTCAAGTATTGGGTGTAGTTAATATTCGAGTTTGTTTCATGAATGGATCAATATTTGAGCATGATGGGCTAGCGATAACTTATTTTAGCATTGATATTTTGAAAGACATGGTTGCTTGTTGATATGCTTGAGTATCTAAATTATTATATCAAAACTAGACTGTTGCTTTGAATCACACAAAATTCCAAATGTCCATGCTATAAAGAAAACAATATGATATGACTTGATGAATGATGACCCACAAGTATAGGGGATCTATCGTAGTCCTTTCGATAAGTAAGAGTGACGAACCCAACGAGGAGCAGAAGGAAATGACAAGCGGTTTTCAGTAAGGTATTCTCTGCAAGCACTGAAATTATTGGTAACAGATAGTTTTGTGATAAGGTAATTTCCAACTAGTAACAAGTAACAAAAGTAAACAAGGTGCAGCAAGGTGGCCCAATCCTTTTTGTAGCAAAGGACAAGCCTGGACAAACTCTTATATAATGGAAAACGCTCCCGAGGACACATGGGAATTATTGTCAAGCTAGTTTTCATCACGCTCATATGATTCGCGTTCGTTACTTTGATAATTTGATATGTGGGTGGACCGGTGCTTGGGTGCTGCCCTTCCTTGGACAAGCATCCCACTTATGATTAACCCCTCTTGCAAGCATCCGCAACTACAAAATAAGTATTAAGGTAAACCTAACCATAGCATGAAACATATGGATCCAAATCAGCCCCTTACGAAGCAACACATAAACTAGGGTTTAAGCTTCTGTCACTCTAGCAACCCATCATCTACTTATTACTTCCCAATGCCTTCCTCTAGGCCCAAACAATGGCGAAGTATCATGTAGTCGACGTTCACATAACACCACTAGAGGAAATACAACATACATCTCATCAAAATATCGAACGAATACCAAATTCACATGACTACTTATAGCAAGACTTATCCCATGTCCTCACGAACAAACATAACTACTCACAAATCATATTCATGTTTATAATCAAAGGGCTATTAATATGCATGAAGGATTTGAACATAGGATGTTCCACCAAATAAACCAACTTGCATCAACTACAAGGAGTAATCAACACTACTAGCAACCCACAGGTACCAATCTGAGGTTTTGGGACAAAGATTGGATACAAGAGATGAACTAGGGTTTGAGATGAGATGGTGCTAGTGAAGATGTTGATGGAGATTGACCCACTCCCGATGAAAGGATTGATGGTGATGACAATGGTCATGATTTCCCCGGGATGTTTTCCCGGCAGAACAGCTCCGCCGGAGCCCTAGATTGGTTTCGCCAGGTTCCGCCTCGTGGCGGCGGTGCTTCGTCCCAAAAGCTTCCTTCTGATTTTTTCAAGGGCGAAAGACTTCATATAGCCAAAGATGGGCACCGGAGGCCTGCCAGGGGGCCCACGAGACAGGGGCGCGCCTAGGGGGGTAGGGCGTGCCCCCACCCTCGTGGATGGTGGGTGGCCCCCCTCTGGTGCTTTCTTCACCCAATATTTTCTATATATTCCAAAACTGACTTTCGTGGATTTTCAGGACTTTTGGAGTTGTGCAGAATAGGTCTATAATATTTGCTCCTTTTCCAGCCCAGAATTCTAGCTGCCGGCATTTTCCCTCTTCATGTAAACCTTGTAAAATAAGAGACAAAAGGCATAAGTATTGTGACATAATGTGTAATAACAGCCCATAATGCAATAAATATCGATATAAAAGCATGATGCAAAATGGACATATCAACTCCTCCAAGCTTAGACCTCGCTTGTCCTCAAGCGGAAGCCGATAACGAAAAATATGTCCACTTTGTTTAGAGATAGAAGTGTCGATAAAAGTGTCGATAAAATAAAATACGGACATGAGGGCATCATGGTCATTCTTATAACAGCAACACATATATATTGTCATATGATTTCTTATGCTAAAGTAACAATCAATTCACAATGTCAAGTATGAATCAGAAACTTCATTGAAAACTAACAAACTATGATCTCGGTCATTGAAGAAATTGCAATTTATCATAAAATCAAAAAGAGTCAATATAAGAGCTTTTCAGCAAGTCCACATACTCAGCTATCAGTTAGTCTTTCACAGTTGCTAACACTCACGCAATACTTATGGGTATGGAGTTTTAATCGGACACAGAGAAAGATAGGGGCTTATAGTGTTGCCTCCCAACCTTTTACCTCAAGGGTAATGTCAAAAATAATAGTTCATGATAACTTACATCCAATTGATATATATATATATATATATATATATATATATATATATATATATATATATATATATATATATATATATATATATATCAGATCTTTCCAACACAATGTGCTTGCCAAAGGATAAAATGTAAAAAGGAAAGGTGAAGATCACCATGACTCTTGTATAACGTACTCCCTCCGTCCGAAATTACTTGTCGCATAAATGGATGAAAACAGATGTATCTAAAATTAAAATACATCTAGATACATTCATTTCTCCGACAAGTATTTCCGGGCGGAGGGAGTATAAGACAAGAATAAAAGATAGGACCTTCGCAGAGGGAAGCAGAGGTTGTCATGTGCTTCTATAGTTGGATGCACAAAATCTTAATGCGAAAGAACGTCACTTTATATTGCCACTTGTGATATGGACCTTTATTATGCAGTCCATCGCTTTTATTGCTTCCATATCACAAGATCGTATAAAGCTTATTTTCTCCACACTAATAAATCATACATATTTAGAGAGAAATTTTTATTGCATGCAACAAAGACAACTTACTTGAAGGATCTTACTCAATCCATAGGTAGATATGGTGGACACTCATGGCAAAACTGGGTTTAAGGATACTCGGAAGCACAAGTAGTATCTCTACTTGGTGCAAAGAATTTGGCTAGCATGAGGGGGAAAGACAAGCTCAACATGTTGGATGATCCATGACAATATACTTTATTTCGGATATAAGAAAACATAACCCATTACGCTGTCTTCCTTGTCCAACATCAACTTTTTAGCATGTCATATTTTAATGAGTGCTCACAATCATAAAAGATGTCCAAGATAGTATATTTATATGTGAAAACCTCTCTTTCTTTATTACTTCCTATTAATCGCAAAGATGACCAAAACTATGTTTGTCAACTCTCAACAACATTTATTCATGATACTCTTTATATGTGAAGTCATTACTCTCCATAAGATCAATATGATCTCTTTAATTATTTTTATTCATTCTTTTATTCCCTCAAGATCATAGCAAGATAATCAAGGCCTTGACTCAAAACTAATTTTTATTATATATAGCTCACGGACTCAATTACATAGAAGGATCATAAAGCAAAACTCAAAACTAGATCATACCAAAACTTTATTCTACTAGATAAAGATATTACCAAAAGGATTGAACTAAGAAAAAATGGTAAAGATAGGAGTGTGATGGTGTTACGATACTGGGGCACCTCCCCAAGCTTGGCAGTTGCCAAGGGGAGTGCCCATACCCATGTGTTTATGTCTCCTTCTCTGGAGGTGGTGATGTGATATTCTTGGCGATGATGCCCCTCAGGATACGATTCTCTTCCTCGAGCTTATTGACTTGCTGCTTGAGGTCCATTATTTCCTTACGGAGCTTGCCCGTGACGGGTAAAGCTCCTTTCACCCATGGATGAACTAGTAACACTCTTTTTCATATTTTCATAAAGAAAGAAATCTAACATTGGAAGGGATGACCGAGTTTGGAATAGCTGAGCTCTATAGTTCCCCCATCGTGAATCCGGCTCAGAAACGAGAAGTAACTTCTTGATCCTCTTCCATGGCATCTATCCTTTTCAAGTCGGCCTCCATCTCTTCGTCCCTTGATGGCCCAAAGTGGTCAGCATCACTATTTGCTTCTGGTCCCAGTGTCGGATGAGACACCCGACTCTCCCTGACTGACTCTTGAGAAGACATCTACTCTAATCTGTGGTAGAAACAACTCAAAACAAAAACAAAGGATATTTGCATGGTATAGTGGTCAAAACCTTCAGGAGATTATATAATGAATTTTTACCGACCAAAAGAAGTATCGTGCAAGAAAACGGAGTCCGAAGGGCACACGAGGTGCCCACGAGGCAGGGGGGTGCGCCCTCCACCCTCATGGATGCATCGTGTCCTCTTCTGTAGCGACCCGACCTCAGACGGTCAAGTCTCTATGCTTAAGTGTCATCCCTGGATCAGTATGCTGACACACACGATACTCGAGGATTTATAACAGAGGTAAATCACAGGTATAAAGTAACGTAAATACTATTACCTCAATCCAAAATAGCGGAAGTAACAACAAGGTTGTGGATTCCCATCAACACCAACGGCAAAGTTGAGTGTAGAAATCGTAACCCTAACGTATCACTTACTCGTCGTAAGAATCCTGCAACATGAGACGTTGCAACCACAAAGGGTCAGTACATTAAATGTACTGGAAAATTCACACCATAGAGCAAAGATGAATAATGGTTATCACTACATGCATATATGGCTGGTGGAAAGCTCCAAGTTTATTTTTGCATACAACCAATTTTCCCTACAACAAAGGAATATATTTTATTTAACTACAAAGTTTGTTGAAAACATTGAGAAGGTTCCTCCAACTCAATCCCAAAATAATAATCATTAACCCAATCAAATTAATTAAATAAAGTGTTGAGATCCATATGATAATCCAAGAACCAGATACTCAAGATGTCCATAACTGGGGACACAACTAATCATGATTAGTTTGCACACTCTGTAGAGGTTTGCGCACTTTTCCCCACAAGACTCGATCTCCTCCGTTGGAGTTCTCGCACTACATGGTGTTTGAGAAAGGGATGACCGAGGCACAATCTTTCAGAAGCACTAACTCTTTACTCTGGGTGGACAGTTACACCTACTTTTCCCTACATCTGCTTGCCCACCTCTTAAAGAGGTCATGCAACATACTCAACTATGCTAGAGCCCATAATAGCCTGTGGCTGCACACAGAAGTTTCTAGCATGAATAATCTTGTGATCCCTTTGAGCCTGGGTGGCATTCCATAGGGTGATCACACGAGTCCTCCGGGATCCCCTTGGGCAAGCACTGGGTTCTCCAGGTGCCCGGGCAAACCACTGGGTGCTCCAGGGTGCCCCTACCATTCCACCCAGATGTGTATTAAAGTAGCCACCTTAAGTTAACCATTAATAATAACTCTCGCATCTATCATGAATCACTCAAACCAAACCACGTCTATGAGCATAGCATAGCAGTATAAGCATAACATAGTAACTCCCGGGGTTTTGATAGAAAGGATAATAGGTTCTACCTCATCAACTACTTCCCAATACCCATATGTTATCAATCCTACTCATGCATTGTTTGAGGGTTGAAACTAATGCATAAAAACTGGGTAATAAAGGGATATGATCAAAGTGTGAACTTGCCTTGTACTGTTGATGAAGATGATTCGCACTCATAACTCCTTATAGTTCTACTCGTCACACTCCGGTCAATCTATCGTGAGAAAGCAATGGTAACCACACATAAGCAATCACTCAAAAGATCGGAAAGAACGAAGAAGACAATTCGGAAAACATCAAAACCAAGCAAATAACTCTTGCAACATAAAACAATTTCTAAAGTAACAAAATTATGGGAACTTGGCCTTATCAGAAATTTAGGTCAAGAGCTTCAATTTGCAACAAGAATCAACTCAAACGGAGTTATAAAACTTAAGTTATGATCAAACGAAGTTCAAATACAAATTTGTTTGAAATCAAATTTTAAATTTTCAAAAATATGTTTAAGTTGGTTATCTGGATAGAGGGGATCATAGCGAAGAAGTGGGCGTTGGTTTCGTTGGATTTGGATAAACGAGTAAAAAGTAATGAAGGTTTGAAGAACAGGGACTAATCTGTAAATAAAATATTCACGGATGGGTCCCTGGCCGAAAAACAAAAACAAGAAGAAAAAGGCTAAATAACGAACGTTCGCTACCGAACGAAAATGTTCGCTAAAACTATCTAAACAGAGAACATTCATTAAATAACTAATCTAAATAAAAAAACGGGTTTCTAAATAAAAACCGAACCTTAAAAAAAACCGTTCGGACTGGGTCCGGTTTATCTCCAGTTCAAGAGGGTTCGACGCCGGTGGCGGTTTACCGCAGCGGTTGGATCGAATCGGTGGCGCAGCGGCTCCGGCGAGCTCCGGCGACGGGCTTCGGCGGCGGGGTGAGGCGACGGCGGCACGCGCGCTTGGCGGCGGCATAACACCGCAAAAGCGGGCGGCGACAATAATCAAGCGGCGGCGGCTCGGATCGGGCGCGGCGGGGTGCGGCGACTTCGGGCGGCGGCAACGGGTCGAGGGGCCCGGGGTGGAGTATATATAGTGGGGGGTGGTGAACTTCGGGAGGCGTGCGCGGATTAGAGTTTGACGGTGGCGGCGACGTACAAGAGCCGGTCTCCTGCGGGAGGTCGGTGACGGCGCGACGCGGGCTGGACCGCGGCCTATTGGGCCGGCCCAGTTCAGCTGCGGAATTTTTTTTAAACACAGACAAACAAAAATAAAACAAAAGAAATAAAAAATATTATATAGGCAAATAATATATCAAAATTTTCAGAAAAAGATTTCCTACAGCATGAACATTTTTCTAACATCTAATGAAATCCATAAAATTTCGAATAAAGCAAAGAGTGCTACTGCTCTAATAAAATCCAATAAAAATCATTTTAAAAATACCAAAAATGATTTCAAATTTATTTCTCTCCAATTTTCTGTTGTAGGGAATTATGTTACCCTATTTTCCATATATTTTATTTTGGAGAAAATAATTTGAATAAAACTCAAATAACTCCAAATTGAAAAATGGTTTCAATCGGACTTTAGTTTGATGCTTTTAAACTTCCAACTCATATTTCATATGTTTTGAAGAAGACATTTTATCTCCTCTCATGAAAATCATTGAGTTTCTTAACGTTTCTGAATTGGAAAATATTTCCAAATAAAATTCAAATCTTTTCAAAATCCTTTTCATATATTTAAATGGAAGAAGTCATGCCATCTTCTCTCCAGGGTTTTGTGGTGAAAAGAAGTTGAATTCATGGAGATAAAAAATGCACGCTGAAAGTTTGGGAAAGTCCTTTTATTCCCTCTCATTTAACTTTCAAACAGTTTCGAATTTCACTCAATTTTACTCAAGCAATCAAACAATCATTCAAAACTATTTATTAAATATAACATTCCAAAATTTAGAATTTTGGGATGTTACAAACCTACCACCCTTAAGACGAATCTCGTCCTCGAGATTCGGAGAGGCTAGAAAGAAATAGGTTAGGGTCGGGGTCTACTCAAAATCCATCGATCGTCTCCGGGGTCTCGGGTGCTACCACCCTTAGAAGCATGGTTACGGTTCCATCAAAACTCATATACTCCATCCTTATTGTTGATAGTGTTGGTCTTCTCAAATTCTCAGGAAAATTCCCACTCTGGCTCTTCCGGTAGTGGCATAACCTTTTTCCTCAATTCTCCTGTGTCCTTCCATCTTGGTAAGGTTCTTCCATGACTGGGTCTTCTTATCTGACGGGTCTGGCGCCAATACTAAACAACTATCGATATCTCATGGTGGTCAACAATTTATGGTTTTCTCCTGCAGGAAATGGGTCTGGGTTGAACCTCACCATATGGCCTACGATTGGCAGCAACTGCCTTGTGCCAGGGAAAATACTTATAGCATTCAAAGGTCCAAACAAGGTTTTAATATCCCCGTCTCTCTACTATAGGTAAGTCACTCAGATTTACCATTCCACATAGCAAGGCGAATAATAAGAGTAAGTCGGTATGGTGATCAATCCATCCCACACCCAAATCATTACCCTACATATGGTTTAGCGAATCTTGCATTCTAACACTCGGTCATCCTCACAGGCTTTGCAAAATTTCTCTTGTTGATGGACCAAGTTCGGATAAATCCATGGATTCTGCAAGCCCAACAAACATCTATCGTTTCTTCACAACTCTCAGGTTTTGCGTTACTCCTATAAAATCGCCTATCGATAAAATCGTAACTTCTTCCAGGGTTTTTCCTTTAGCAAGAGTGTGCTTGCTTCTTGGCAGGTCCTGGGCCTGTGGGTTATGGCCCATCTCATCACTTGTAAACCTTGAAGTCATCATCGGGGCCACTGATCATTACTCCAACATCCAACTTCCCAGCATTCTTAAATCCATCCAATTGTACTATCTCTCTTCCTCAAACTAAGACGTGGTTACTCAGACTCATCCGGGAGTTGCAATTGCTCCATATTGCCAACCTTCTACCTCCTTTATATCCAATAGTACTTCATCCCTTTATATTCTTGGGGTATCCCACATATCGAGATAAAAATCGTACTTATTTTGTCCGTAGTCCACTTTGTGGAATATCATTATCTTTTCCAGGGGTCAAGTGTCCTCACAGGGTACTACCACCCTTGGAATTTCACAAATTCATCCATAGACCATATTTCTCATATCCTCGAAAATGGTCAAAATCTTTCTTCATAGAGTAACTACTCATAAAAATCCAAATCAGTACCAACGGTGCTAACTTTATTGATTCTTGAATTACTTCAATCTCTTGCTTTTCCATTACATGCCTCAACTCATCGCCTCAATATAAAGGAAAATGTTCTCACTACTACTACTATACTTCTCACAGACACAACTAATTATCACAACTCCTTCTCCTTGGGACAATCTCTGGCAAAGTGTCGGTTTCATTACAACGGAAACATATTACTTCTGGCAAGTCTTAAGGTTTCCTCATGATTACATAGCCTCCTTGGGTCCTCGGCTTTCTTTTTGGGCAACTGCTGAAGTAGTGCCCTGACTCCTTGCACCTGAAACAGGTGATATGACTCGGGTCCTTCCTGGTATTCAATCTACTTCTCTTCCTGGACTTTTCCATTCCAATCAGGGCTTCTATTTCCTGTGGGTCATACTCTACTTCATCTGTCGGTAATTCTACTAGATCCCCATTCAAACAATCTGGGAGATGTGTCCTTCTTCTCCACATGAATAGCTTGACTTGGTGCAGAGTTTAATTGGGTCTTCTTCGGGTGTGTCCTCCACCTCTTCCTTCATCAGAGGTTCTTCTAAAATTTCCATGAGGGCTCCTTTCATTGCTTCTTTCTTCTGCTGGATGGTTCTTTGTACCATGGGGTAAATGTGACACTGAGCTGGGTAGTGGGTAGTCCCTTCACACAAGAAACAAGTGATCTGCCTAGTTGGGAATTCTTCAACTAGGTGACTTTCCTCACAATGAGGATTCATCCTTGTGTTCTTTATGGTTGTGTCCTATTTCTGCACAGAGCTTACATGCACTCAATTTGTTCATATCATTTCCATAAGTCTTCAACTTCTGGGACACAAGCCGAGACTTTAGCAGAGTCAACTTAAATTCTTACCAAGTGGTTACTCCTTGCCATCCATTGATGGTTTGGTACATCCTCCACAAAGTAGCAGCACCTCTTTCAAAGCACTGAAGAGCATGCTGGGCCATATCCTTTCCGGCTATAGTGTTATTCTCCATATGATCTTCCATGTTCTGAATCCATCAATCTATCTCCAATTGAGTCATCGGTCCAGAAAATATGGGTTCATCTACATTCATCCTCTATTGGTTCCACGGGTTTTGGGGTGGGATAAGAGAGATAGAGAGGGATGCTGTCGGATTTCGGGTTCCGGCAGACCCTTAAGGTTCGAACTCTGGGGTGCGCGCGGAGATCCAACCCTCCACCGTCTTGTACCTCACCGAATCGCAGGGACCTAAACTACTAACAAGAATAGCACAAGAGACGCAAGATTTATACTGGTTCAGGCCACCATTGTGGTGTAATACCCTACTCAAAGTGTGGTGTGTGGATTGCCTCTTGGGTGATGAGGAATAAGATAGGAAGAACAGCCTCGCGAGTCTCTGTCTTGGTGGGTGTGATGAACTGCTAAGTGGTATCCCGTCGCTCTAGCTTGAGGATCGGGTCTCTATCTCTCTTTGATCCCAAAATGCCTGCCTGGGGGGAGAGGATTCGATTTCCTACTATGGTGGCTAGCTCTACTTATATGGGCGAAGGCCCTGGGCCTCTTCCCAAATATTGAGCGGGAAGGGCGCCAACAATTGGCCATTTTGAAGGGGAACATCGGGTACACTTATCTGACTAAAGTTGGTCCTCACCGCCAAAGGCTCGTGATGACGCTTTGCTTAGGCTCCACGATGATCGCATTCCAGCCGTTGGGGCTGGTCTTGGTCTTGTTGCACCGAATGTATGCCTTTGCTTGATGCTCTCGCTTGCTTGCTCCCTTTGCACCAAAGAGGAAAGAAGGACGCTGCTGCTGCTGGCGCCTCGACCGGCTCCCTTGGTCGTCATGGCTTGCGCCATGGGCACCTCGCGAGGTACCCTGCCTTGAACTCTCCGCCCCCTCATGAGCCAGCCTGACGAGGCCGCGCCTGAGGAAGCTCTTGGTCGTCCGCCCATGAGGCTTGCCCTCGCGAGGGTCTTGAGTTCGTCGATGAAGATGGGCCGCCTGGGCCTCCTTTGAGCCACGCCGCAGCCGCAGCGAGCAAGTCTGGGACCCCTTCCCGAACGCCGACAGTAGCCCCCGGGGCCACGGTGCGCCCGACCTTGGCCGTGCAGAGAGGCGAAAGGGCAAGTGTGAAGCGTCGTGGGCCCTAACAGCCTGCGGCCTTGGGCGCCGCGTGGCGGTTGATTGGACGTGGGCGCCTCTGCATCCCCACGACGCCTCGATAACCGCCCGGATTCGATAGGTCCTTGCATGCAGAGCTGGGCATGATGACTGGTGATCGCGGAGGCCGACGGTTGGCCTCCGCCGGCTATAAGTACGGAACGGCGTGCGCCCTTCCACTCTATCCTTCTGCTTCTCCTCTTCCTCGTCTCATCTGGTTGCAATGGCTCCGATCCGCCGGTTCTCCAGGGAAGAGAAGGGAAAGGCTCCTCAAGAGGATCCTGACCCGCTCCCCCCGAAGAAGCGGCTTGCTCTCCGTGCCGTGTAGGAGCGCGCGAGGCGCCCGTGCCACTGTGTGTGCGGCCGCCACCAGGGTTTCTCTTCCCTTGTGCGTGCCAATTGGTGGCCTGAAGGAGGTGGCGCCGGGCGCCACAGCGCGCCGCCGCCCGACCCGGCGGGTCACGAGTGCGCGTCTTCCCCGGAGTCCACGCCGAGGGCTCCTGCCAGAGTTCGTGCTTGCCGCGCGCCTCCCAAGTCTTGGATTCATCTTCCTTCTTTCTTCGCTTCTGTCGTCCGTGAGGAGCCCTCGACTCTGGCTGCAAGACGCCGGCAGCAGCACCCTCGCGACAGGGCAGAGGTTGTAGTGGTGCCCAGGCGAGGTCTTCATGACTCGAGGCTGGGGCGAGGTCGCCTGGTCTGTGGGGACGAGGCGCCCTCACGATCCACTGGAGAACGCACGACGCTTGGCGATGTCCTTCAAGCTCTTCGACGCGGAGGGTCGCTGCTGGAGTGCTGCCCGGGAGAGGTGGTCGGGGCCTGCTGTGGTGAGACAGAGGCCAACCGCCCGCTCCTTGGCAACTCCTCAGCGGCAAGGCGCCGGAGGATCCAGCGACTCCGCCGAGCTCTTGCGACGCCGAGACGAGTGACGACAGCTCGAGCCCCGAGCCTGCGCCGCCTCGGAGCAGGGCGGGCTCGTCGAGCCGTCGCCGCCCCGATCTGGATGGGGTTGGCTCCGGACCGGTGGCCCACTGTTGATGATGGCGTCGCGCGGTGATCCCTCAGAGATAGGACTCCTTAGGATTAGCGTCTTTTGTTCCTGCGAGGAGCCAAGAATGTACCCCGCGGGGGCTTGTAAGATATTTGTAGCTACGTTTGTCAATATGATCCTTGTTATGAGGCAATGCGGGATGCTCATTCCGTTCTAGCTTAGTTTCTTCCTTTCAGACCTCGTGAGGGCTTGGTGCTCTGCGCCGACAGGTCCCAGTCCCAAGGCGGCTTCAGCCATCGCTGGTATGCCAGGTCGCGATGCCGTGGTCAAGGCCAGGAGGTGAGCGGCCCGAGGTCCGGTAAGAGCCTCTGAGTCGCGATGCTCAGGGGGTCCCCCTTGGTGCTCAAGCAGCCATCATTCGGTGAGAAAGGAGAGCGACGTTGCTAACACGGAGTTGCATTGAGTGTGGGGATGATGTTGCGATGACTAGTGTGTCCGGAAGGTGACTTATCTCGAGGGTTAGGACGATGCTTCCTGGTGCGGTGCCAGGTCCGTGCCTTGGCCGACGAGAGATTACGTAGCGAGGTCGTTTCGTGCTCCTTGGAGAGACCCTGCAAGTTCACCGCAAAAGGAACAAGAGCTCGCCGGGGCGATCGTTAGTCCTGTCGTTAGTTGCTTTGGAGAGGCGCGAGTGGCCTCGCGAGGTGCGTCGGGGCACCCGTGAGCCAGCGCGGGACTCACGAGGCCCTACCTCAAGGCGGGTTGCGCCATGCTCTGGGCCTTATCTTCGAGTGTGTTCCTGCAAAATTGGCCAGATGCCGGTGCTCACGTCTTGGTCCGGCTCTCGGCTGGTCTCACCGTCGGCCGGCAAGCCGGTCGCGATGCCATGGACAAGACCAGAGGGTGAGGGCGGAGAGCCGGTAGGAGCCACGAGTCGCGATGCTCGTGCACCCCCTTTAACGCGCAAGCTAGGTTAGATGACGCAACTCGTCCTCGGGTCCCGGCTCGGCTGGTCTCGGCCGTCGCCGGCAAGCCGTGTCGCGATGCCATGGACAAGACCAGAGGGTGAGGGCCGGAGAGCCGGTAGGAGCCCTGAGTCGCGATGCTTAGGCACCCCCCTTTAACGCGCAAGCTGGATTGGATGACTAAAACTCTACGTCCTCGGTCCCGCTCTCGGGCTGGTCTCTACCGTCGGCCGGCAAGCCGGTCGCGATGCCATGGACAAGACCAGAGGGTGAGGGCGGAGAGCCGTAGGAGCCCTCGAGTCGCGATGCTCGGCACCCCCTTTAACGTGCAAGATTTCGCCACCGTGAGAAGGCACCAAATAACAAGCATGGAGGAACGAGAGCATAATCCTAAGGAAAACGCATGAAGGATACATGCACTGGACTGCCCGGCGGCTTGGGGATGATGCAGCCGAGGGCACCCCCAACAGATAAGCTAAAGACATGAAATAAAGGGATACATGCAGCAGGATCGGACCCATGCAGCTTGGGAATAATGCGTACTGAAGGCGCTCCCAGCGGAAATAAAACTTAAAGATGTCACCGGTGATGTTGGGGATGAAGGGTTGTTGATGTAGCAGACTCGGTGGGCTGCGGAGCCGATCCTCACGAGCCCCAGGCCGGGGCCTCGGGAGGCTCGGGAGGCGCCGCAGCTCCTCATGGGCCATCTCCATCTCCGCCAGGCTACTGGCGTGCTGACCTCTTGAGCCTCTAGGATGGTCCTCATGAGGCGCTGCACGCAGCAGCCGCATTGGCGAGCCACACGGCATGCGTCGTGGGCTAGTGGGGCGGACCTCGCAACGTCCCACTCGCGAGGCAGAGGCGCTTGAGATGCGGCTCGGTTGAGCCCTGGTATGTCGATGCAGACGCACAGCCCACCATCCTCGCCTGGATGGGGGGCCACAGCGGGTAGGCGGCGGCTGCCCCTCATGACCCTTGACTCCTGTAGCTCCTGAATGGCCTTGCTGATGAACTCTTGAGGGTTCTGTCCTCCTGGTCTTGCTCCTGCTTGCGGGAAACATGCTTCGAAACACGCCTCCACGTGGTGCCCAAGCGCCTCCCTCGAGACCTTGGCGAGGTCGGCGGCCCTCCGTGGAGAGCCCCAGCCTGCTGAGGAGGGCGCCGGGCACGCTTTCCTATGCGATGGAAGGAGGCTCCCCTTGGCCCGGTGTGGGCCCTGAGGGGCCTGTCTCTTGAAGAGCCGGGCCGATCGATGTCTTCTTCTTCTTGGGTGCTGCCTCGGGAGGCGTCCTGCTGCTGTGGTGCAGGTCTTCCAAATGATGCGGCTGGCTCGCTCCAGGAGCACATGCATCTCTCTTCACGTGGCACCGTGATGACCCCGCCGCTTCTGGCATCTTGAGGATGTTGTAGCCATGGTGGAGTTCTGACCATGAACTTGGCCAACGCTGGGTACCCGAGGATGGCGTTACGGCAAAGAATGTGGGCGACGTCAAGTCGATGAGCTCGGTGTGGTAGTTGTCGTGGGCCCCGAAGGTGATAGGAAGGCGGACCTGCCCGATCGGGACCGTGGAGCCGTCGATGACTCCGGAGAAAGGCTTGGTTGGCTGAAGCTGACTGTAGGGCACTTGAAAATTGTTGAATGTCTCCACGGACAGGACGTTGAGCCCTGCTCCACCGTCGATGAGGGTCTTGGTGACCAGCACGTTGCTGATGATTGGGGAGCAAAGCAATGGGAGAACTCCGGCTGTGGCTGCGCACTTGAGCCGATCCGCTGAGCTGAACGTGATGGCGCACGCCGACCACCTGAGAGGGCGCGTGGACTCGAGCTTGGGGATGACTGCATTCACTTCACGGGCGAACTGCTTGAAGATGCGGTGAGAGGCTGGGGCTTGAGCTCCGCCCAGGGATGCAAAGCGATCGCCGCGCGCTTCTGAAGCCCCAGCCCCTCGTCTGATGACGGTGTTTGATTCTCCTTGGCGGTGGCGGCAGCGGAGGGAGGCCTGCGTTCCCTTGCGGACGATCCTCACGAGGCTGATCCCTCCAGCCCCCCTCGCGAGGTGGGTCTTGCCAGCGGTCCTCGCGAGGTTGGTCGCGCCACCCTTGGCGCGGGCCACGGTCTTCCTAGCGTCCTGCATTCCTTCCTCCTCCTCGGCCGTAGCCCCGGTCGCTGCGCTCAGGGCGTCTGCCGACCCTTCCTTCGCGCACGGCCCGGAGCTCTTGACATTCATTGGTGTTGTGGGTGTGGAGGTCATGGTACACGCAGTACCGGCTGCCCTTGGAGGACTCGGGCTGATCTCTGCCTCGCTTGGTGTCTGGTTCGGTTGCGAGCACGACAGCCCCCTTGCGCTTCACGTCCTTGGCCTTGGGCTTCTTCTCTTTGGGATCCGCAGCAGGCAGCTCGAGGAGGGAGAGGCACCCCTCCTCAGCCCTGGCGCACTTGGTCGCCAAGTTGAACAGCTCCAGGGAGGTGCACAGATCTTCATGCATCGCGAGCTCCTCCTTCATCTTGACGTCGCGCACCCCGTCGGAGAAGGTAGAGATGATGGCCTCTGCGTTACCACAGGGATCTTGAGGCGTGCGTTGTTGAAGCGCTGGATGTACTTTTGCGGGTTTCCCGTGCTGCTTTGCTTGATTCGGCGCATGTCGCCACGGCGGGTGGCCGGTCGCGAGTACCTTGGAAGTTGGCGATGAAGCGGAGTGCGCATCTCGGCCCAGAAGAGATCGTGCACAGGCCGATTCAGAGCCAGTGCGGGCTCCGTCCTTGAGCGCCATGGGAAACCAGTTCGCCATGACCTTTTCATCCCCGCTAGCAGCCTCGATGCCCAGCTCGTAGAGCTGGAGGAACTCCGTAGGGTTAGCCGTGCCGTCGTAGCATGGAGGCAGGTCTGGCTTGAACTTGGCGGGCCACGCGACGCTGCACAGCTCGGTGGTGAAGGCGCGGCAGCCCGCCGTGGCCGCGGGGGGTCTCGGACGGCAGAGAGCTTGGTCTTGCAGGCCTCCCTGCGCCGCGGCTGGGGGCAGCGCAGGGTCTTGACATGCTGGAGCGGGGAGCGCTCGGGCAGCTTCTTGCGGGCGAGGGACTTCTTGGCAGCTCTGCTCTTGCCGCGCCGGTGCCTGGCGGAACAGGTTCCGCCCAGGGGCCGCGCGGCTTGGGGCCAGGGCGCCATCTTGAGGAGGAGGCGGCTGAGGCACCCCGGGAGCTTCATCGCCCGCGCGGGGCGGGGTGCGGTGCAGCGAGACGGACGACGCTGGGTCGCCTCCCGCAGCGCGAATGAGCTCGGCGATGCGGTCGAGCCATTCTTCGTAGACGTCGTCGATGGGGCGGTAGTGCAGGAGCTCGTTGGCCGCGATGAGTGCAGCTCGGGCCTCAAGGCAGCAGCGGGCGCGTGGACGAAGAACCAGCGGGTGAGCGGCGTGGCGGTGCGGCCGTCCGCCTCATGGGCGTGTCTTTGGGGCGACGCTTGCTGCTCGTTCCACGCTGGGCCGGTGGCGGCGTTGACAGCAGGTGACGGGGAACGACGAGGACGCCCGCCAACGGGGGCCGTCTGGGTGACATGGGAGGCGAGGGCGGCTCGGCGCTCGGCGCGGGCCCGACGAGCATCATACATGGTTGTGGTGGTCGGGGAAGAACGAGGCGACGAAAGGCAGATTCCAGCGCACCCCTACCTGACGCGCCAAATGTCGGATTTCGGGTTCCGGCAGACCCTTAAGGTTCAAACTCTAGGGTGCGCGTAGAGATCCAACCCTCCACCGTCTCGTACCTCACCGAATTGCAGGGACCTAAACTACTAACAAGAACAGCACAAGAGACGCAAGATTTATCTCGTTCAGGCCACCATCGTGGTGTAATACCCTACTCAAAGTGTGGTGTGTGGATTGCCTCTTGGGCTGATGAGGAACAGTACAGGGAAGAACAGCCTCGCGAGGGTCTGTTCTTGGTGGCTGTGATGAACTGCTAAGTGGTATCCCGTCGCTCTAGCTTGAGGATCGGGTCTCTATCTCTCTTTGATCCCAAAATGCCTACCTGGGGGGAGATGATTCGATTTCCTACTATGGTGGCTAGCTCTACTTACATGGGCGAAGGCCCTGGGCCTCTTCCCAAATATTGAGCGGGAAGGGCGCCAACAATTGGCCATTTTGAAGGGGAACAGCGGGTACACTTATCCTGACTAAAGTTGGTCCTCGCCGCCAAAGGCTCGTGATGATGCCGCTTGGGCTCCACGATGATCGCATTCCAGCCGTTGGGGCTGGTCTTGGTCTTGTTGCACGAAACGGATGCCTTTGCTTTATGCTGCTCGCTGCGCTTGCTCCCTTTGCACCAAAGAGGAAAGAAGGGCGCTGCTTGTGGCTGGCGCCAATGGCGCCCTTGGTCGTCATGGCTTATGTCATGGGCACCTCGCGAGGTACCCTGCCTTGAACTCTCCGCCCCTCATGAGCCAGCCTGACGAGGCCGCTACTGAGAAGCTCTTGGTCGTCCGCCCATGAGGCTTGCCCCTCGCGAGGGTCTTGAGTTTATGTTGATGAAGATGGGCCGTCCTAGGCCTCCTTTGAGCCACGCCAGCAGGCAGCAGGGCGAGCAAGTCTGGGACCCCGTTCCCGAGCACGACAGATGCACACAATACAAACAATAGTTTTGAAAAGACTGATTTATTTTGTGGCTGTTGGAAAAACATTAAACAAATGACAACTCACAAACGTCGCACCTAACGTAAGTATATAACAGAGGTTTGGTCTTCTAAAGGTCAATAAATCTTCAAGGTCGCCAAACTCTTCAAGTATTGTTCATGTATCTGATGGCCTTCTTCCGATCGTGCTTGTCCTTCTCAAGTTCTTTTGCTAGGTCATCACTATTGACGCGAAGTCTCTCGTGGCGTCCTTTAATGTTCTGGAGTTGCGTTCCAAACTTCTGGGTTTCAACATCCTTGGTACGAACCATGTCCTACTATCCTTCAGTTCCTGACGAATCTCAGGTATCTCAAGGTTTTGCTCCTCAAGCTTGGCTACTTTCAGCTTCTAGGTCCTGAGTTCTTCACGAAATGCTTCCTTATCAAATACCGCTTCCTGAAGGTTTATCTTAAAATTATTGATGTAATACTCCATATCCTGGCGATACACCAACTAAGGTTAAAACTGCATCCCTTGCTGACAGATGCTCCATCAGCCTTCTACCATCCAATCCTTCCATGCATATGCATGCTTAACTCAGCACGGTGATAATAGCATAAGCGGGCAATAACATCATGGATAGCCGTATTTATGCCCTTGTTATTACCATGAGCTATCATTCCATAGTTGATATCTCCTCCATTAGGGTTTTCTTGACGACCACAAACTTGAGTCTTGACGCTCCATGTTTCGGTCTTTCTCCGACACACCTTAATCGGGTATTGACGGCTTCAATGGTCTGACAAACTCTATAAGGGTAGCCTTCCTAGGTCATACGAATCAGGGAATTCTTCACAGCCTTCAAATTCTCCTAATCTTCGGAGTCTTCAACCGTTGTAGTTTCCATTATTCTAATGCCCACTAAAATCCTCTTCATTTCTGAAGTGGTGTTAGTTATCCGATATCTTGTACTTCTTAGAGTGGTCTCATCAGTGGAATCTTCTTGTGGTCAAATGGGGAAAAGGGGTGTAGTCTCACTAAAAGGGAATTTTTTGAATAAGGCTCAGAAAAAAAGAGAGGAAAAAGATCTTTTTGAAAATGAAGTTGTAGAGAAAAATCTTTCCTACGAGCTTGCCAGTTTCTAGGGGTCACGTCCTACAATCAACATGTGCTCTGATACCATCTTGTAGCGACCCGACCTCAGACGGTCAAGTCTCTGTGCTTAAGTGTCATCCCTGGATCGGTATGCTGACACACACAGTACTCGAGGATTTATAACAGAGGTAAAACACATGTATAAAGTAACGTAAATACTATTACCTCAATCCAAAATAGCGGAAGTAACAACAAGGTTGTGGATTCCCATCAACACCAACGACAAAGTTGAGTGTAGAAATCGTAACCCTAACATATCACTTACTCGTTGTAAGAATCCTGCAACATGAGACGTTGCAGCCACAAAGGGTCAGTACATTGAATGTACTGGCGAATTCACATCATAGAGCAAAGATGAATAATGGCTATCACTACATGCATATATGGCTAGTGGAAAGCTCTAAGTTTATTTTTGCATACAACCAATTTTTTCCTACAACAAAGGAATATTTAACTACAAAGTTTGTTGAAAACATTGAGAAGGTTACTCCAACTCAATCCCAAAATAATAATCATTAACCCAATCAAATTAATTAAATAAAGTGTTGAGATCCATATGATAATCCAAGAACCAGATACTCAAGATGTCCATACCAGGGACATGGCTAATCATGATTAGTTTGTGCACTCTGCAGAGGTTTGCGCACTTTTCCCCACAAGACTCGATCTCCTCCGTTGGAGTTCTCGCACTACATGGTGTTTTAAAAACGGATGACCAAGACACAGTCTTTCAGAAGCACTAACTCTTTACTCTGGGTGGACAGTAACACCTACTTTTCCCTACATCTGCTAGCCCACCACTGAAAGAGGTCATGCAACATACTCAACTATTCTAGATCCCATAATAGCTTGTGGCTGCACACAGAAGTTTCTAGCATGAATAATCTTATGATCCCTTTGAGCCTGGGTGGCATTCCATAGGGTGATCACACGGGTCCTCCGGGATCCCCTTGGGCAAGCACTGGTTCTCCAGGTGCCTGGGCAAACCACTGGGTGCTCCAGGGTGCCCCTACCATTCCACCCAGATGTGTATTAAAATAGCCACCTTAAGTTAACCATTAATAATAACTCTCGCATCTGTCATGAATCACTCAAACCAAACCACGTCTATGAGCATAGCATACCAGTATAAGCATAACGTAGTAACTCCCGGGGTTTTGATATAAAGGATAATAGGTTCTACCTCATCAACTACTTCCCAATACCCACATGTTATCAATCCTACTCATGCATTGTTTGAGGGTTGAAACTAATGCATAAACACTGGGTAATAAAGGGATATGATCAAAGTGTGAACTTGCCTTGTACTGTTGATGAAGATGATTCGCACTCATAACTCCTGATAGTTCTACTCGTCACACTCCGGTCAATCTATCGTGAGCAAGCAATGGTAACCACACATAAGCAATCACTCAAAAGATCAGAAAGAACGAAGAAGACAATTCGGAAAACATCAAAACCAAGCAAATAACTCTTGCAACATAAAACAATTTCTGACAATACCAAAATTATGTGAATTTGGCCTTATTTGAAAGTTTAGGTCAAGAGCTTCGATTTGCAAAAAGAATCAACTCAAACGGAGTTATAAAACTTAAGTTATGATCAAACAAAGTTCAAATACAAATATGTTTGAAATCAAAATTTCAATTTTCAAAAATATGTTTAAGTTGGTTATCTGGATAGAGTGGATCATAACGAAGAAGTGGGCATTGGTTTCGTTGGATTTGGATAAACGAGTAAAAAGTAACGAAGGTTTGAAGAATATGTACTAATCTGTAAATAAAATATTCACGGATGGGTCCCTGGCCGAAAATAAAAAGAAAAAGAAAAAGGCTAAAGAACGAACGTTCACTACCGAACGCTAACGAACGAAAATGTTCGCTAAAACTATCTAAACAGAGAACGTTCATTAAATAAGTAATCTAAATAAAAAATGGGTTTCTAAATAAAAATCGAACCTTAAAAAACCGTTTGGACCGGGTTCGGTTTATCTCCGGTTCAAGAGGGTTCGACGCCCGCGTCGGTTGGATCGGATCGGCGGCGCGGCGGCTCCGGCGAGTCCGACGAGCTCTCGCGACGGGCTTGGCCAGCGGCGGCGAGGCGATGGCGCGCGTCTGGCGGCGGCGGCGAACTAAAGCGACGGCGGTGGCTCGGATCAGGCGCGGGCGGCGGTGCGGCGACTTGGGCGGCAGGGTGCGGCGCGATGGCGATAACGGGGTCCAGGGAGCCCGGGGGGGTGGAGTATATATAGTGGGGGCGGTGAACTTCGGGAGGCGTGCCCAGATCGGAGTCCGACGGCGGCGGCGACGTACAGGAGCCGGTCTCCTGCGGGAGGTCAGTGACGGCGCGACGTGGGCTGGGCCGCGGCCTATTGGGCCGGCCCGGTTCGGCGGTGGAGAAATATTTTTTTCTTTTAAACACAGACAAACAAAAATAAAACAAAAGAAATACAAAATATTATATAGGCAAATAATATATCAAAATTTGCAGAAAAAGATTTCCTACAACATGAACATTTTTCTAACGTCTAATAAAATCCATAAAAATTCAAATAAAGCAAAGAGTGCTACTGCTCTAATAAAATCCAATAAAAATCATTTTAAAAATACCAAAAATGATTTCAAATTTATTTCTCTTCAATTTTTTGTTGTAGGGAATCATGTTACCCTATTTTCCATATATTTTATTTTGGAGAAAAATAATTTGAATAAAACTCAAATAACTCCAAATTGAAAAATAATTTCAAATGGACTTTAAGTTTGATGCTTTTAAACTTCCAACTCATATTACATATGTTTTATGTTTTGAAGAAGTCATTTTTATCTCCTCTCATGAAAATCATTGACTTGCTTAAAGTTTCTGAATTGGAAAATATTTCCAAAAAAATTCGAATCTTTCCAAAACCCTTTTCATTTATTTAAATGGAAGAAGTCATGTCATCTTCTCTCCAGGGTTTTGTGGTGAAAAGAAGTTGAATTCATGGAGATAAAAAATGCAAGGTGAAAGTTTGGGAAAGTCCTTTTGTTCCCTCTCATTTAACTTTCAAACAATTTCGAATTTCACCCAATTTTACTCAAGCAATCAAACAATCATTCAAAACTATTTATTTAATATAACATTCCAAAATTTAGAATTTGGGATGTTACAAACCTACCACCCTTCAAATGAATCTCGTCCTCGAGATTCGAGAGGCTAGAAAGATATAGGTTAGGGTCGGGGTCTTCTCAAAATCCATCGATCGTCTCCGGGGTCTCGGGTGCTACCACCCTTAGAAGCATGGTTACGGTTCCATCAAAACTCATATACTCCATCCTTATTGTTGACAGTGTCGGTCTTCTTGAATTCTCGGGAAAATTCCCACTCTGGCTCTTCTGGTAGTGGCATAACCTTTTTCCTCAATTCTCCTGTGTCCTTCCATCTTGGTAAGGTTCTTCCATGACTCGGTCTTCTTATCTGTCGGGCCTGGCGCCAATACTAAACAACTATCGATATCTCATGGTGGTCAACAATTTATGGTTTTCTCCTGCAGGAAATGGGTCTGGGTTGAACCTCACCGTATGACCTACGATTGGCAGCAGCTGCCTTGTGCCAGGGAAAATACTTATACCATTCTAAGGTCCAAACAAGGTTTGAATATCGCCATCTCTCTACTATAGTAAGTCACTCAGATTTACCATTCCACATAGCAAGGCGAATAATAAGAGTAAGTTCGTATGGTGATCAATCCATCCCGCACCCAAATCATTACCCTGTATAGCAAAACGAGAGTTGTATAGCAAAACATAGTCACCTACATTAAACTCGCGCTTTTGTATCCTTTTGTCATGCCATCTTTTAACTTTTTCTTTGAACAGTTTAGCATTCTCATAGGCCTGGGTTCTCCACTCATCAAGTGAGCTAATTTCAAATAGCCTCTTCTCACCGTTGAAATCACAATTGAGCTCTTTAGTTGCACAATATGCCTTATGTTCTAGTTCGAGAGGTAAATGACATGCTTTTCCATAAACCATTGTAACATCCCAAATTTTCAATTTGGAATGTTATACATTAGGTCATCATGCATATCATATTTTTCTCGCATTTTTCCGATCCTAGAAATTTCACGCAACTCAAGGACCCTCGGAGAGAGTTGGAAGTTTCATTATTTTCATATTTGGGTTTTCTCAAATTTTGAAAATAGGATCATTTGGATTTATTTAAATTATCTTCATAAAGTTTTTCCTATGAAAATTAAGAGAGGGAATAATATGACTTTCCCAACAATTAGGAAAAATGAAGATTTTATAAATAAATCAAATTTGGTTTTGGAAGATTTATTTTGCTTAGGCAAAAATGAGCATTTTAAAAATTTACGCATGTTTGCCGTTTTTAAAGTTCATTTTGTTCGACTCATTTTTAGGAGTCGGGGAAAATTTGTTTTATTTAAATTGGAGTTCATTTGGTATTTTTTTATTTCTTTTGGTTTAATTTTATTTAAAAAAACGCTACCCACAGGCCAAGGCCCACCGCCCAGCCAGCCAGGCCCGGCCCGGCCCCGCCTCCTCTCCCCTCCCGGCGGACTCCGCCGCCCGCCCGACCCACTGCCCGAGTCCGGCTCCGACCAGCGCCTGCCCCCCCCAAGCGCCTCCTCCCTCCCATAAATCACGCCGCCCCCCTCTCTCCCTCACCCCGAGCCGCCCTCGCCTCGCCTCCCGACCAGCGCGCCGCCGCCGCCGCCGTCCGCCGCTGGAGTCCCGCCGCCCCTCGCCGCCCTTCGAACCCCGCGGACCCGTCGCCTCCCTCCCGAGCCCGCCGGACCTCGCCCGGCGAAGAGCCACCGGAGGTAGCCGCCCGCCCGATCCGGTTTCCCTAAAAAAACCGATCCGGTTTTTTTTTTTAAAAAAAAGATATGTTCGATTTTTTTTAAAACCCTAGATTGGTTTTATTTTTTTGGTTTTCTTATTTAACGAACGTTCACCGAACCGTTCGTTTCAATAAACGTGTTCGTTGGATTAGTTCTGTTAACTAGCGTCCGTTATTTAAACCGTTCGTCGTTTTCTTTTAATCGGATTTAATCCGTTATTTTTCGATTCGATTTGGATCCGATTTTCAAATCTGTTTTATTTCTCGCTCGTTTATCGGAATCAGGTGATTCAAGCGCTGGAGTTTAAGAACGAAACCGCCGTTCCGACTAACCTACTTTCACAGAGTTTTGCTACTGTGAAATTTTGACCTAGTTTCAGATTGCAAAACCGAGTCGTCCTCTCTTGAGTTTCGACTTTCGATGTTTATTTCGATTCGATTCTTTTGCAACCAGGGTTCTTAAGTTGAACTTTCTGGTTAGATCTTTTATTCGAGATTTCCCGTGCATTAGATGAGTACTTATTGTATGCTTGTTGTTTGTCTGCGTTAGATCACCGGTCGCCGCTTGTTACTTGAATCTCTAGGTCTCATGGATCATCGCAAGGCAAGTAACACTTTGATCATACTCTTCTCATACCCAGTTTTATGCATTAGATCTATTCCTCAAACACTTGCATGAGTAGGATCTAATTAAATTGTGGGATGGGAAGTAGATTGAGTAGTACCTATTACTGTTTTACTTATGAAACCTTGGGAGTTACTTCTCGTTTGCTTGTTTATGCCATGCTATGCTAGTAGGCGTGGATTGGGTGAGTGAATATCCATGACAGATGTGAGATTGTTAATTAATGGTTTATCTAAGGTGGCAACCTAAACACACATCGGGTGGATTGAGGCACTGGTTTCTATCGAGACTTGCTGTATTTCTTGGACCGCCACCTGTGCTCTAAGGGATCATAAGATTATTCAAGCTGAAACTTCCGTGTGCAGCCACAAGCCAATTATGGGCTCTGGCGTAGTTGACTAAGTTGTGCGAACTCTTACGGGTAGGCTAGCTGATGTAGGGGATGTAGGTTGGTACGGTCTACCCACATGTAAGGTGCTAAGCGCTTACGAAAGACTATGTCTCGGTCATCCGTTTCTCAAACACCATGTAGTGCGAGAACCAAGCGGAGGCGATCGAGTCTTGTGGGGAAAAGTCATAAACCTCTGCAGAGTGTATAAACTAATCATGATTAGCCGTGTCCCGGTTATGGACAATTTGAGTATCTGGTAATTGAATACCATGTGAATCTCAACATGTTACTTCTAAATAAAAGTTATTGGGTTTTGATGAGTACTTTTAATTGGGATTGAGGATGCTGTCAACCATTCTCAATGTTTAACAACCACCATGATAGTTAAATAAAAACTAATCCTTTGATGTAGGGAAAAATCAGCTTTATGCAAATGTAACCGTAGAGCCTTACCACCAGCCATATATGCATGTAGTATAGGCTTATTCCTTCATTGCTCTTATGTGTTACATTGCCATATTCCATGTGTGACCCGTTTCGGGCTGCAACTTTCACGTTGCAGACTTTTGAACGACAGTAAGGTGTTAGGTCGTGGTTCTATACTCAGTGATGCCGTTGGAGTTGATGGACTCGCTTATCTTCCAAGCCTTCCGCTGTTATTATTAGATGGCCTTAAGCCATATTATTGTAATAAGTTCCCTTGTGGACAACGATGTAATAAGTGTGTGATTGCTACTCGCAATAAATCCTTGAAGTACTATGTGGTGTCGGCATTCTTGATCCGAGGATGACACCGAGCACGAGATCGGATCCATTCGGTCCGGTCGCTCTGAGAGAATGGTATCGAGCACCACGACGATGAGGACACGACCACTAAGTTAAAGCCATAGATCACTTCTCTCTTCCCATTTTCTAACTCCTCATCTTTTCTACTCTCTTTAGGATGACGGACGCGAAGATCAAGTACACCCAACCGGATGAAGGCACACCTTTTGGATTTCACTTGAAGGAAGTTACCAAGTACCTGAACATTGGACTACCAAGCTTCACCGGAACTTTCAACGCCACTCTGCCTGAAGAGGAGCGCTGGAAGATTCACGCTCACGTTCCAGGAAGGACATTCGCCCCAATCACCAAGCCTATAGATAGTGTTTTCAGTGCACCAACTTGGAGTCTGGGAAAGAGCATGGCAGCTCACATCACCATGGGACGCATTGGGGAAGTTTATCAAGAAGACCTCAAGGATACCATCTACCAGATTTGCGGACGCCGAGATGACAACTGGGACGTCGTCAGCACCAAGAAGGATAGATCCATTGCAGCGTTCATCCAGGAGTTAAATCAGCACATTCGACGCCAGGAGAACCAAATGTGCAATGACATGTTGGAGTTGCAGAAGACAAAGGGAAGGATCATCGAACTGGAAGAAGAACTAAAGACTACACGCAAGGACTACATGGGCGAGATCGTAGCTCGGCAAGACACAATAACGATCTTAAGTACGAGATCGAAGAACTCAAGAAGAAGTTGGCGCTCGGAATGAAGACCAGTATGTCGAATACCCAGCGACTACATTAACATCGACGACACCGATTCGGATCCAAGTGAACCCGACTTTGAAGGCGAAGTGGAGCAGACATCATGGAGTCTTCCACGGTTCAAATTAGTAGAAGTCCCCACATATTAGTAGTATTTCCTCCATGTAAACATTATAGTACACGCACTTTTGCGATAGTTAGATCGTTGTAAGCCCTTGTTTGATTGAATGAAGTGATTTTGTGTGTTTTTGCTCATGTGCATTTGGGTAGTGATTCCTTAGACCTCATTCTATTCTACATTCTCTCCTTTTCTAAACCCATCGATGCCTCCAGACGCGACCCGGATTCGTTTTCCGCCAGAGATCACCCAATTGATCCAGCAGCGAGAATACCTGATTCAAACATTGGTGCGAACAACAACAACAACAACCCACCGCCACCACCACCACCGTGGATCATCGACTCGTTTCCTTAGACTGAACCGCGGTGTATTCCAAGAGCACCGAGCCGATTGTGGCGATGACCTGGCTCCGCAAGATAGGAAGGAGCTGACCACTGCAGGATGCACAGATGGTGAAAGAGTGAAGTTTGCAGCACACCAGCTTGAAGGACCCGCAGCAAAGATGGTGGGAGAATTTCACACCACTTACCCGTGAACACCATCACATGGGATCAATTTCAGCAAGCTTTTCGCCGCCCATGTTTCAGCAGGAGCCATGGCCATGAAGAAGCGTGAGTTTCGAACTTACGCCAAGGAGGAAGGACTGTTGGCGATGCGTGGATGATTTTAGCAAATTAGCATGTTATGCCCCGGATAGCGTTACTACGGATGCAGCTAAACAGAGAAGTTTCTAGAAGGACTGAATGATGAGTTCAGCATGCCGTTGATGGTAGCAAGTTTCAACAACTACCGGGAGTTAGTAGACCGAGCTCTCATGATTGAAGGAAAGCAGCGACAAATTGAGAACTGCAAGCGGAAGTATGGACAAGGGAAGTATAACTCGGATCCCAGCAGAAGCCTCGTTATACCCTAAATCAGAATTCAGTTTCAGCATACCCATGGAGGAGGTAATTCGCATAACCATAATGGCACCAAGAATGGGAGCGGAATGGAGGAAGCAATGGACGAGAACCGCACCAACCCGTCAACACCATCCAAGGTAGACTGAGTCACATTACTTGCTTTAAGTGCCGCAAGATGGGCACTATGCAAATGACTATCCGAAGGCGAATGGAAATGGCAATGGAAGATCGGAAACAAGCCAAACCCTTTCAACAGAGGACGGGTGAACCACATTGATGTGGAGGAGGTTGAAGATCAGCCCGATCAAGATGTCGGTAAGTTTTGGTTAAGTCATTTATGCAGTTGTTCTTTTCGATCTTGGTGCATCGCATTCATACATATCAAGGGATTTGTGGATAAGTACAAGTTACCGACCCAAGCCCTTAGGTCACCCATGCTAGTAACCTCACCCGAGCAGCGAGTACATGGCTAGTAAATGGTGTGATCGATTGCCACTAAGGATTGGACACTATGTTTTCCCCTCGGACCTAATAGTTCGGAATCCCAAGGATTGGATGTGATATTAGGAATGGATTGGTTATCAAAGTATGGAGGAAACATAGATTGTACCACAAGGTCAATTTTGCTCACCACACCGAAGGAAGAAGGATTAAGTATGTATCACGGCACGAGCGAGGAGAGCACAAGTTAATTGCTTATCGAAGTGGTACAGAAGAAGTACCGTGGTGAAGGATTATCTGATGTATTTCGGAAGAGTTGCGGTGAATGCCGCGGATAGAGACATTGAATTTTGATCGAGCTGTTGCCAGGAACAGGCCCGATATCGAAGCGACCGTACAGGATGCCCGCAAAGGATTTGGCGGAAATCAAGAAGCAGATTAAGGAACTATTGGATAAAGGTTTTATTCGCCCAAGTTCTTCACCTTGGGGATCACCCGTTTTGTTAGTGGAGAAGAAGGATGGATCGTTGAGAATGGTTGTTGATTACCGTGGATTGAATGAAGTAACAATCAAGAACAAGTACCCACTACCTATGATAAATGATCTGTTTGATCGCTTGCAAGGAGCCAAAGTGTTTTCTAAGATCGACTTGCGATCAGGGTACCATCAGTTGAAGATTCGGGAGCAAGATATACCCAAGACAGCGTTTACCACGAGATATGGACTGTACGAGTATACCGTTATGTCATTTGGACTGACTAACGCACCAGCCTATTTCATGAACACGATGAACAAAGTGTTTATGGAGTTTTTGGATAAGTTAAATCGTGGTGTTCATTGATGACATTTTGATTTTCTCGAAGAATGAAGAAGAACACAAGGAACATTTGCGATTGGTTTTGGAAACGAGGAACACCAGTTGTATGCCAAGTTCAGCAAATGTGAGTTTTGGCTAAAGGAAGTTGGATTTCTCGGACATGTTATATCCGAAGAAGGGATAGCAGATTGACCCCACAAAGTTGAGACCGTAACCAAATGGGAAGCACCAACGACAGTTGGAGAGATTCGAGTTTCCTTGGACTCGCGGGATACTACCAAGATTCATTGAGAATTTCTCAAGAATTGCAAAGCCTATGACAGAATTGTTGAAGAAGGAAAACAAATTCATATGGACTGAGGACTGCGAGGCAAGTTTTCAGGAGTTGAAGAAAAGATTGGTTACCTCACCAGTTTGATATTGCGGATCGGACTAAGGATTATGAGGTGTATTGCGGCGCTTCACGTCGAGGACTTGGAGCCGTGCTTATGCAGGAAGGAAGAGTTGTTTCGTATGCTTCACGACAACTTAAGCCTCATGAGTTGAATTATGCCACTCATGATTTGGAGTTAGCAGCCGTTGTGCATGCCTTGAAGGCGTGGAGACATTTTCTCATTGGAAATCATTGTGAAGTATATACGGATCACAAGAGTTTGAAGTACATCTTCACACGAAGAATTGAATCTCGGACAAAGGAGATGGTTAGAGCTAATCAAGGATTATGATATGAGATTGCATTACCACCCCGGAAAGGCTAATGTCGTAGCAGACGCATTGAGCCGTAAGAGCCACGTCAATACCCTAATGATGGGAGGAATACCCAATGAGTTAGCCGAGGACCTTCGAGAACTATGTTTAGAAATAGTTCCGAGAGGCTATGTAGCAGCATTGGAGATTCAGTCGACACTAATGGACAAAATCAGAGAAGCCCAAAAGGCAGATAAGGAAGTTGCCTCTATAAAGGAGAAAATGAGCAAAGGAAAAGCTAAAGGATTTCGTGAGGATGAACACGATACCCTATGGTTTGAAGACCGTGTTTATGTGCCCTATGACCCGAGAGATCGGGAAGTTGATTTTGCAAGAAGCCCATGATTCACCCTATTCGATTCACCGAAATACCAAGATGTATTTGGATTTGAAGAATATTTTCGGTGGACGGAATGAAGAAGGATATTATGGAGTATGTAGTAGTTTGCGGCGTATGTCGAAAGTAAAGGCGAGCATCGAAGCCAGCAGGATTATTACAACCGTTGCCGATACCGAATGGAAGTGGGATAAACTAGGCATGGATTTCATCACAGGTTTGCCAAAGACCCGTTCAGGATATGACTCGATTTGGGTCATAATCGACCGTTTGACCAAGGTAGCTCATTTCATTCCATCAAGACTACCTATAGCAATGCTAAGTTGGCAAAGATATACATGACCAGAATTGTGTGTTTACACGGAGTTCGAGGAGCATCGTATCGATAGAGGAACCCAGTTTACTTCAAAATTTTGGAACCAGTTACACGAAACATTGGGAACCCGATTGGAATTGATACAGCTTTCCACCCACGAGACCGATGGACGGACCGAGAGAGTCAATCAGATTTTGGAGGACATCTTTGAGAGCTTGTGCACTAGATTATGGATCTAGTTGGGATGGTAATTTGCCGTATGCGAATTTTCCTACAATAACAGCTTACCAAACCAGCTTAAAGATGGCACCTTCGAGGCTCAGTATGGAAGAAGGTGCAGGACACCGTTTTCATGGGACTAAACCGAGATCGTCGATTGTTTGGACCAGATTTAATTAAGGAGTCTGAACGAGAAAGTTAAGTTAATTGAGATGTGCTCAAGATAGCCCAGTCCGCACAAAAGAGCTATGCCGATTCAAAGCGCAGCGATTGAGTATGAAGTTGGAGCAGTATATCTCGAGTATCCCCGCTTGAGGAGTTAAGCGTTTTGGAGTGAAAGGAAAGTTAGCACCCGTTTCGTTGGACCATATAAGATTTTGCAACGCATGGGAGAAGTTATGTATAAATTGGAATTGCGGAAGGACTGTCGGGAGTTCATGATGTATTCCATGTTTCTCGATTGAAGAAATGTCACCCGAGATAGCGAGAGGTACCGTTAAGAGACACAAGTGCACTTTGGAAGCAATTCATTGAAGGATGACTTGACATATGAGGAAAAACCGTTAAGATTCTCGATTATGCCAGTGAGTTACCGCATCAAGGTTATCAAGTTTTGCAAAGTTCGGTGGAGCCACCACACCGAGGATGAAGCCACACGGGAAAGAGAGGAAGTTTTGCTAGGACCACCCTCACCTATTTTCTAGCCAACCCGAATCTCGAGGGCTAGATTCATCTTAAGGGTAGGTTTGTAACATCCCAAATTTTCAATTTGGAATGTTATACATTAGGTCATCATGCATATCATATTTTTCTCGCATTTTCCGATCCTAGAAATTTCACGCAACTCAAGGACCCTCGGAGAGAGTTGGAAGTTTCATTATTTTCATATTTGGGTTTTCTCAAATTTTGAAAATAGGATCATTTAGATTTATTTAAATTATCTTCATAAAGTTTTTCCTATGAAAATTAAGAGAGGGAATAATATGACTTTCCCAACAATTAGGAAAAATGAAGATTTTATAAATAAATCAAATTTGGTTTTGGAAGATTTATTTTGCTTAGGCAAAAATGAGCATTTTAAAAATTTACGCATGTTTGCCGTTTTTAAAGTTCATTTTGTTCGACTCATTTTTAGGAGTCGGGGAAAATTTGTTTTATTTAAATTGGAGTTCATTTGGTATTTTTTTTATTTCTTTTGGTTTAATTTTATTTAAAAAAAAAACGCGCCCCCCGGCCAAGGCCCAGCCGGCCCAGCCAGCCAGGCCCGGCCCGGCCCCGCCTCCTCTCCCTCCCGGCGGACTCCCACCCGCCTGACCCGCCGCCCCGAGTCCGGCTCCGACCAGCGCCCCTCCCTCCCCAAGCGCCTCTCCCCCCCCCCATAAATCGCCGCCGCCCCCCCTCTCCCTCACCCAGCCGCCCTCGCCCCTCGCCTCCCGACCAGCGCCCGAGCGCGCCGCCCCGGAACGCCGCCCCGCCGTCCCTCGCCCGCCGAGTCCGCCGCCCTCGCCGCCCTTCGAACCCCGCGGACCCGTCGCCCCTCCTCGAGCCCCGCGGACCTCGCCAGGCGAAGAGCCACCGGAGGTAGCCGCCGCCCGGCCCCGATCCGGTTTTCCCCTAAAAAAAACCGATCCGGTTTTTTTTTTTAAAAAAAAGATATGTTTGATTTTTTTTAAAACCCTAGATTGGTTTTTTTTTCGGTTTTCTTATTTAACGAACGTTCACCGAACCGTTCGTTTCAATGAACGTGTTCGTTGGATTAGTTCTGTTAACGAGCGTCCGTTATTTAAACCGTTAATCGTTTTCTTTTAATCGGATTTAATCCGTTATTTTTCGATTCGATTTGAGATCCGATTTTCAAATCTGTTTTATTTCTCGCTCGTTTATCGGAATCAGTGATTCAAGCGCTGGAGTTTAAGAACGAAACCGCCGTTCGACTAACCTACTTTCACAGAGTTTTGCTACTGTGAAATTTTGACCTAATTTCAGATTGCAAAACCGAGTCGTCCTCTCTCGAGTTTCGACTTTCGATGTTTATTTCGATTCGATTCTTTTGCAACCAGGGTTCTTAAGTTGAACTTTCTGGTTAGATCTTTTATTCGAGATTTCCCGTGCATTAGATGGGTACTTATTTTATGCTTGTTGTTTGTCTGCGTTAGATCACCGGTCGCCGCTTGTTACTTCGAATCTCTAGGTCTCGCGGATCATCAGCAAGGCAAGTAACACTTTGATCATACTCTTCTCATACCCAGTTTTATGCATTAGATCTATTCCTCAAACACTTGCATGAGTAGGATCTAATTAAATTGTGGGATGGGAAGTAGATTGAGTAGTACCTATTACCTGTTTACTTATGAAACCTTGGGAGTTACTTCTCGTTTGCTTGTTTATGCCATGCTATGCTAGTAGGCGTGGATTGGGTGAGTGAATATCCATGACAGATGTGAGATTGTTAATTAATGGTTTATCTAAGGTGGCAACCTAAACACACATCTGGGTGGATTGAGGCACCTGGTTTCTATCGAGACTTGCTCAGTATTTCTTGGACCGCCACCTGGGCTCTAAGGGATCATAAGATTATTCAAGCTGAAACTTCCGTGTGCAGCCACAAGCCAATTATGGGCTCTGGCGTAGTTGACTAAGTTGTGCGAACTCTTACGGGTAGGCTAGCTGATGTAGGGGATGTAGGTTGGTGCGGTCTACCCACATGTAAGGTGCTAAGCGCTTACGAAAGACTATGTCTCGGTCATCCGTTTCTCAAACACCATGTAGTCACGAGAACCAAGCGGAGGCGATCGAGTCTTAATGGGGAAAAGTCGCAAACCTCTGCGAGTGTATAAACTAATCATGATTAGCCGTGTCCCGGTTATGGACAATTTGAGTATCCGGTAATTGAATATCATGTGAATCTCAACATGTTACTTCTAAATAAAAGTTATTGGGTTTTGATGAGTACTTCTAATTGGGATTGAGGATGCTGTCAACCATTCTCAATGTTTAACAACCACTATGATAGTTAAATAAAAACTATTCCTTTGATGTAGGGAAAAATCATCTTTATGCAAATGTAACCGTAGAGCCTTACCACCAGCCATATATGCATGTAGTATAGGCTTATTCCTTCATTGCTCTTATGTGTTACATTGCGGCATATTCCATGTCTTGACCCGTTTTGGGCTGCAACTTTCACGTTGCGAGACTTTTGAACGACGAGTAAGGTGTTAGGTCGTGGTTCTATACTCGATGATGCCGTTGGAGTTGATGGACTCGCTTATCTTCCAAGCCTTCGCTGTTATTATTAGATGGCCTTAAGCCATATTATTGTAATAAGTTCCCTTGTGGACAACGATGTAATAAGTGTGTGATTGCTACTCGCAATAAATCCTTGAATCTTGTGTGGTGTCAGCATTACTGATCCAGGGATGACACTGAGCACAGAGACTGGATCCATTCGGGTCTGGTCGCTACAACCATTTTATACGGAGAAACACCCATAGGATTTTTATATGTAGTTCTATTGGCCCATAAAGCATCATCAAGTTTCTTGGACCAATTCTTTCTAGATCTATTAATAGTCTTTTGCAAAATTAATTTAATCTCCTATTACTTAGTTCTACTTGACCACTAGATTGTGGATGGTATGGAGAAGCAATTATGATTAACATCATACTTAGCAAGCATTTTACGAAAAGCACCATGAATAAAATGTGAACCACCATCAGTCATTAAGTATCTAGGGACTCCAAACCTCGGAAAAATAACTTCTTTAAGAATCTTAATAGAGGTGTTATGATCAGCACTACTAGTTGGAATAGCTTCTACCCACCTAGTAACGTAATCAACAACAACTAAAATATGTGTATACCCATTAGAGGAAGGAAACGGTCCCATATAATCAAAGCCCCAAACATCAAATGGTTCAATAACAAGTGAATAGTTCATAAGCATTTCTTGATGTCTACTAATATTGCCAATTCTTTGACATTCATCACAAGACAAGAGAAACTTATGGGCATCCTTGAAAAGAGTAGGCCAATAAAAACCGGATTGCAATACCTTATGTGCAGTTCTATCTCCAGCGTGGTGTCCTCCATAAGCCTCAGAGTGACACTTGCGTAGGATCTGTTCCTGTTCATGCTCAGGTACACAATGTCTAATAACACCATCTACTCCTTCTTTATAAAGGTGTGGGTCATCCCAGAAGTAATGTCTTAAATCATGGAAAAACTTTTTCTTTTGCTAGTATGTGAAACTAGGTGGTATAAATTTAACAACAATGTAATTACCATAATCAGCATACCATGGAGCAGTACGAGAAGCATTTATGACAGCTAATTGTTCATCAGGAAAGCTATCATCAATAGGTAGTGGGTCATCAAGAACATTCTCTAACCTAGATAAGTTGTCTTCAATGGGGTTCTCAGCTCCCTTTCTATCAATAATATGCAAATCAAATTCTTGTAGTAGGAGAACCCATCTAATAAGTCTAGGTTTAGCATCTTTTTTCCCCATAAGATATTTAATAGCAGCATGATCGGTGTGAACAGTTACTTTAGAATCAACAATATAAGGTCTGAACTTATCACAAGTAAATACAAATGCTAAAAATTCTTTTTAGTAGTAGCATAATTTCTCTGGGCACTGTCTAGAGTTTTACTAGCATATTGAATAACATTTAATTTCTTATCAACTCTTTGTCCTAGAACAGCACCTACAACATAATCACTAGCATCACACATAATTTCAAAGGGTAAATTCCAATCTGGTGGCTGAACAATAGGTGCAGAAATCAAGGCTTTGTTAAGTATTTCAAATGCTTCTTCACAATCATCATCAAAGACAAAATGAGCATATTTTTGTAAAAGATTAGGCAGAGGCCTAGAAATTTTTGAGAAGTCTTTAATGAACCTCCTATAAAAACCGGCATGACCAAGGAAACTTCTTATACCTTTAATGTCCTTAGGATACGGCATCTTTTCAATAGCATCAACTTTAGCCTTATCAACTTCAATACCTCTTTCGGAAATTTTATGCCCCAAGACAATACCTTCGTTAACCATAAAGTGGCACTTCACCCAATTCAAGACAAGATTAGTTTCTTCACATCTCTGCAAAACTCGATCAAGGTTGCTTAAGCAGTCATTAAAAGAAGTTCTATACACGGAGAAATCATCCATGAAAACCTCAACAATCTTTTCACAAAAGTCAAAGAATATAGCAGTCATACATCTTTGAAAGGTAGCAGGTGCATTGCATAAACCAAAAGGCATACGTCTATAAGCAAAGGTACCGAAAGGGCAAGTAAAAGTGGTCTTTTCTTGATCCTCTTTTGACACAGGTATTTGAGAGAAACCAGAATAACCGTCTAGAAAGCAAAAATGTGTATGTTTGGATAATTTTTCTAGCATTTGATCAATAAAATGTAAAGGGTAATGATCCTTTTTAGTATTAGTTTGCGGAAATCAATTACCATTCTATAACCTGTAACAATTCTTTGTGGGATCAATTCATCTTTATCATTAGGAACAACAGTAATACCTCCCTTTTTAGGGACACAATGGACAGGACTTACCCACTGACTATCAGCAACATGATAAATTATTCCTGCCTCCAGAAGCTTTAGTATTTCTTTTCTTAGGACTTCTTTCATCTTAGGATTTAACCGTCGTTGGTGATCAACAACCGATTTAGCGTCTTTCTCCAATTTTATTTTGTGCTAGCATAGAGTGGGACTAATGCCCTTAAGATCATCAAGAGTATATCCAATAGCAGCACGGTGCTTCTTCAGAGTTTTCAATAATTTCTCTTCTTCCTGCTCTGAAAGGTTAGCACTAATAATGACAGGATATATCTTCTTTTCATCAAGATAAGCATATTTAAGAGTATATCAGGTAATGGTTTAAGCTCAAACACGGGATCACCCTTGGGTGGAGGAGGATCCCCTAGAATTTCAACATGCAAGTTGTGTTTCAAAATAGGTCCCTGCTTCAAGAATACTTCATCTATTTCCCTTCTTTCATTCATAAACATATCATTTTCATGGTCTAGCAAATATTGTTCTAAAGGATCATTAGGAGGCACGACAATAGAAGCAAGACCAATAATTTCATATTTACTAGGCAATTATTTATCATGGGGTTGTCTACGAAATTAGCAAAATTAAAATCATGAGACATATCCCCTAAACCAATAGTAACAACATCCTTTTTGCAATCTATCTTAGCATTAACTGTATTCAAGAAGGGTCTACCAAATATAATGGGACAAAAATCATCTTGTGGGGAACCAAGAACAAGAAAATCAGTAGGATATTTAACTTTCCCACACAAGACTTCAACATCTTTAACAATCCCAACTGGTGAAATAGTATCTCTATTGGCAAGATTAATTGTAACATCAATACCTTCTAACTCAGCAGGTGCAATATCATGCATAATTTCTTCGTATAAAGAATGAGGTATTGCACTCGCACTAGCACCCATATCACATAAGCCATGATAACAATGATCTCCTATTTTAACAGAAATAACAGGCATGCCTACAATAGGTCTATGTTTACCTTTAGTATCGGGTCTAGCAATTCTAGCAGCTTCATCACAGAAGTAAATAACAGGCCCATCAATATTATCGACCAAGAGATCTTTAACCATAGCAATACTAGGTTCAACTTTAATTTGCTCAGAGGGTGTAGGTGTTCTAGAATTACTCTTACGAACCACAGTTGAAGCTTTAGCATGATCCTTTATTCTAACAGGGAAAGGAGGTCTCTCAATATAAGCGGTAGGAACAATAGGATCCACATTGTAAGTGATAGTCTTTTCTTCAACTTTAATAGGTTCAACTACTTTTACTTCAATGGGAGGATGATATTTAAACCACTTCTCCTTAGGAAGATCAACATGAGTAGAAAATGATTCACAGAAAGAAGCTACTATCTCAGAGTCAAGTCCATATTTAGTGCTAAATTCACGGAAAACATCGGTATCCATAAAAGATTTAACACAATCAAACTTAGGTGTTGTACCTGACTCCTTACCTTCGTCGAGTTCCCAATCTTCTGGGTTGCGTTTAATTTTCCAATAAATCCCATCTGAATTCAATAGTCTTCATCATAAAAGAACCAGTACAAGAAGTATCGAGCATGGAGCGATTATTGAGAGAAAGCCGAGCATAAATTTTTTGAATAATAATTTCTCTTGCGAGCTCATGATTGGGGCATGAATATAACATTGACTTAAGCCTCCCCCAAGCTTGAGCGATGCTTTCTCCTTTGCGAGGGAAAAATTATATATATATATATAATTACGAACACGATGAACCAGATGCATATGATAAAACTTATGATGAAATTCCAATTTCAATCGGTTGTAGTTCCATGATCCAATATCATCGCATAGCCTAAACCATGTCAGTGACTTTCCCTTAAAAGATAAAGGGAAGACCTTCTTCTTGATAACATCCTCGGGCATACCTGCAAGGTTAAATAGTCCACAAACTTCATCCACATAGATTAGGTGCAAATCGGGATGCAATGTTCCATCTCCTGTAAAAGGATTACCTAGCAGTTTCTCTATCATACCCGAAGGAATTTCAAAGTAAACATTTTTAGTAGGTTCAGTAGGTTGAGGAGCAAATCTTTGCTCTACTGGTCGGGGTAAAGATACCCCGAACAAGCCCCTCAAAGGATTACTTTCCATAGTAACAAGTGACAGTAAATTTCAGCACACTATATAAAATTTTCCTTACCAAATTCCACTTACCAAAGGCGCTTCACTCCCCGGCAATGACGCCAGAAAAGTCTCTTGATGACCCACAAGTATAGGGGATCTATCCTAGTCCTTTCGATAAGTAAGAGTGTCGAACCCAACGAGGAGCAGAAAGAAATGACAAGCGGTTTTCAGTAAGGTATTCTCCGCAAGCACTGAAATTATCGGTAACAGATAGTTTTGTGATAAGGTAATTTGTAACTGGTAACAAGTAACAAAAGTAAACAAGGTGCAGAAAGGTGGCCCAATCCTTTTTGTAGCCTGGGCAAACTCTTATATAAAGGAAAACCCTCCCGAGGACACATGGGTATTATCGTCAAGCTAGTTTTCATCACGCTCATATGTTTCGCGTTCGTTACTTTGATAATTTGATATGTGGGTGGACCGGTGCTTGGGTGCTGCCCTTCCTTGGACAAGCATACCACTTATGATTAACCCCTCTTGCAAGCATCCGCAACTACAAAAGAAGTATTAAGGTAAACCTAACCATAGCATGAAACATATGGATCCAAATCAGCCCCTTACGAAGCAACGCATAAACTAGGGTTTAAGCTTCTATCACTCTAGCAACCCAACATCTACTTATTACTTCCCAATTCCTTCCTCTAGGACCAAAGAATGGTGAAGTGTCATGTAGTCGACGTTCACATAACACCACTAGAGGAAAGACAACATACATCTCATCAAAATATCGAACAAATACATAATTCACATGACTACTTATAGCAAGACTTCTCCCATGTCCTCAGGAACAAACGTAACTAATCACAAATCATATTCATGTTCATAATCGGAAGGGTATTAGTATGCATGAAGGATCTGAACATATGATCTTCCACCAAATAAACCAACTAGCATCAACTACAAGGAGTAATCAACACTACTAGCAACCCACAGGTACCAATCTGAGGAATTGGGACAAAGATTGGATACAAGCGATGAACTAGGGTTTGAGATGAGATGGTGTTGGTTAAGCTATTGATGGAGATTGACCCCTCCCGATGAGAGGACCGATGGTGATGCTTTCCCCCTCCCGGAGGGATGTTTTCCCGGCAGAATAGCTCCGCCGGAGCCCTAGATTGGTTTCGCCAGGTGTCGTGGGAACGATTCCGACAATAATAAGGTATAGGGTAACGGAGCATGATCTATCGAGATGCATATGGGTGACACGGTGGTTTTAGCGAGTTCGGTCCTCTCACGATGGAGATAACAACCCTATGTCTCGTGCTCCGGAGAGGCTTTGTTTTATCTGAGTATATATCCGGAGATTACAATGTGTGTGTGAGAGAGAGGAACGGATCCTCATGCCTGAGCTAAGTCCTGAGACTAATGGTGAAAAGAGAGAGAGGTGGAAGAAGAAGCCCCCTCGTCTAGTGGTGGGGGGTGGCTTATATAGAGTGCGCCACCCCCCCACCTCCTATGTTACAAAGTGGGGCATGAATGCCATAATACCAGCCCACTACCAAGCCCTCACTATGAGAATGATGCCGACTGCTTTGCTGCCTACTGGTCTTCGTATATCCGAGTGAGTCGTACGGTCGAGTGGTGAACTGTCATCTGAGTAGATGGTATAAATGCTGCTTGGTCGAGTGGATGGTATGCTGCTTGGTCGAGTGGATAGTATGCCTGTATGAAATTTATCTGGACCCATATGTTGTGTGGACCCCATGCTTTATGATATTTTGATCCTTCGTGGGCCTACCTATTATGTGTATCCCCAACATTAGCCCCCGAATCGATTGCGATTTTGCAGAACGAGTTTGTGAAAGACACAATTTGGTCCGAGTGATTACGGAAATACTCGGTACTTGTCATCGTGCTTTCAGACAACCAAGGTTTGAACAAAATCTCAATGGATTCCGACACTATGCTTCCCGACTGATCTGGGGTAAGTGCTTGTGAGGAGCAACTTGGTGACATTTGTTCATCTCTCGGAAGAGGTTAACTCGTGATCAAAGTATGGGTGTGTCATTAAATCCAGGCAACAGGATTGACGCATGGAATGTTCTCTCAGAGAGATGCCAATATCAGTCGGTCCTGGATCCAAACGTGTGACGCTTTGAGTCCTAGAAGATGGCTCAAAACAGGTCCAACGGAGGAGCGTTAAACTCACCTTATAGGATTTTTTTGGGAGTTATTTGGAGCTGGTCCTGCATCGAGTAACTGGTTACACGAAATTTCTTCACGCCTGGAACGTGTATTTTTTTATTGTTTGGCCATCACTCGGACCGGGCGGACCGTTCCGAGTGGATACCATTCCAGTGGGGGCACGCTGAGTGCACCCACCGGTGTAATCCCGAGATGCCGTCATTGCGGGCAGTCGGCGGGAGTCTTAGAGCCTGTCCTTTTTTGTTGTTGTTCATCACTCGGACTGGTCAGGCCGTACCGAGTGGAGATTACTCCAGTGGGGCAGCGCTGAGTGCACCCACTAGGTGTAGTCACCGAGACCGCCTCGACTGCGGGCAATCGGCGGGGGTCTGAGAGAACTAAAAATCTTCTTAGCAGGTACTGATCGAACTTGTTCTTCTCTGACTCGGAGGTCGAGTAATTCTGGAGCTAGTTTTACATCGAGCAAAATGTTTCTTTTTGAGTTCTCTTCCAGTGGGGGCACGCTGAGTGCACCCACCGGTGTAATCCCCAGCCTCTGCCGGACTAGATGAGTCAGCGGAGGTTTAAATCTCCGGTAAACCTCCATGCAGTAGGCACGGTAAATATCTTTGTTTGAAATTGAGTCAATCGGATGCATCTTTAGGCGCTTGACATGGTAAGCTCAGCCTGGAGCTGAGTCAGTCGGACTGATCTTCAAGCACTCGGCATGGAAAAAATTCAGCCTGGAACTCGGTCAAGCAGCTGAATCTTCGTGCTCTCAGCATGATGAATGAATTCGGCTTTGAAACTGACGACTGTAGAAAAAAGATGGACACTCCAGGGAGTAATCATTCCAGTAGTACTTCTTATATTGACCGTCGGATTTTGTGTGAAAGGGGTATTTGTCCGAGTGGACGTGCTTCCCAACTGATCGGGGTATGTTGACTACAAGGAAAAACTTGGTGGCACTCGTATGTCTCCCGGAGGAGATAGACTAGTGGTCTGACATGGACATGCCATGAAACCCGAGTGGCGAGGCTAGTGTGTGGGCCGAGTCTCCGGAGAGATGCCACTCATTATCCCTGGGGAACACCAACACATGCCATCTCTGGGTCCAAGTTTGTGAAACTGACGCCTGGGATCCTAACATAAGGGCCAAGTGTATCCGTAGAGGAGCGTCGTTTTCACCCTTTTGCAGTCCTGAAGCTGACTTCAAGAAATGATTTGGGCGATCGTCCGAGTGGACAGTACTACCCTTATAGATTTTCGGCGGAACGAGCATGTATGGTCAGAAAGATATTCCTGATGCGATCAATGGGTTGATCGAATGGGCATAACCTCTGAGGGTAGCATGGCCAACGGCTGTGCGTAGCCCCCGAGTGATGCTCGAAAGAGGTAAGCTTGCTACAGAGTGTGATATGAGGTTTGATCATATGAGTAACTTAGTCGTTCCTGTGCTGGGGGTGTGGAGGTAAAGACATGTCCAAATGCTGGTGACACGCGAGGTGGCCGAGGGGCGATGATGTGTACAACCGAGTGACAACGCATGGGGCGGTCGAGTGGTGAAGACATGCACAACTGAGTGGCGACGCGTGGAGCGGCCGAATCATGATGTGCGAGGTGGTCGAATGATGAAGACGTGCACAACTGAGTGGCGACGCACGGGGCGGCCGAGTGGTGAAGACGTGCACAACCAAGTGGCGACGCGCGGGGCGGTCGAGTGAGGATGCGCGAGGTGGCCGAGTGAAGGACTACGTGTCCAGCCAAGTGGTGACGCGCGGGGCGGGCATGTGGTGAAGGCATGCACAACCGAGAGGCGATGCGCAGAGCGGCCAAGTGGTGAAGACGTGCACAACCGAGTGACGACGTGCGGGATGGCCGAGTGAGGATGCGCGAGGTGGCCGAGTGAAGGACTACGTGTCCAGCCAAGTGGTGACGCGCGGAGCGGCGGAGTGACGATGCGCGGCATGGCCATGTGACGACGTGCGGGGCAGCCGAGTGAAAGATTCGTGTCCAGCCAAGTGGCTGAAATGGTCTTCGAAGGAGTTAGCCAGATGCTTTCGAAGCTAATGTAGCGATGAGGTTGATGTAGTGTGGTTGCGACGCAACAAGACCGGCGTGACAACTGAGTTTGAGTAGGAATGAAGATGGTGCGCACAGCGTCTGGGTGATTATAAAGCTTGTCAAAGTGGCAGATCGAATGCACTTGTTGAGTGAAGGATCTAACTGGTGATGAAGCACTCGAATACTCAGGAGAGTGTCATTCCAAATGAGTTGTATCCCCCGAGTGCGGCGTAGCTCCCGAGCGTACTACAGGCTTTGACAACGGACATGTCGGAATACGGGAAATATAGTTTTGAATGGATAATTTGTAATTCATCGAGTCGGACTCGGGTAAAGATAAGGAGAAGCTTCCGAGTGATGCTCGAAAGAGGCAAACTCGCAAAGGAGTGAAGTGTGAAGTTTAACTGTAAAAGGGACTTATCAGTCTCATGCCTGGCGGGGTCTATATCATTGATACGATGAAGAGGATTCCACAGAGGGGTTGACTAGATGTGTTTGAAGTCAACAGAGCGACAAGTCCGGTGTTGTGGTGCGCTAGGACCGGTACGGTGACCGAGTCCGAGCAGCGATGAAGTTGGCGCATAGGGTCGTCGAGTGATCACGTAGCTTGTGTAAAAATGGCACAAGCCAACGAAATAATTTCTCGACGAAATTTTATGTTTGCTGAAATGATTTGTGTGAATAACACCCATAGACACCCGCTGGGAGTGCGAGGGGCTTGCTGGTTAACCAGCAAGAGTCTGAAAGAGCGAAGGATCCGTTCGAACTTGTCGAAGCGACGGATCCGACTGAACTCATTGGAATACTGGCTCAAATAAAATGGAAGTGTAGTGTTTCAACTGACTTGCAGCCCCGAAGGACCGATGCAAACTCGAAATGAAGAACGACACATGGTGTTCGTGAATGGTGTATGCGAAAAAATGGAAGCTGGACTCGCGAGTCACATAACCAGTACTAAGCAAGTATGTGAAAATAAGCAGCCGGGCGTAGAGGTACACTCGGTGCCGTGGCCTCCAGTGAGCGTGATGTGTGAATTACGGGACACTCGGGAAGGCGGAAATAACAGGATGTAAAATGACTTAGCTATGCGAAAGGCGCGAGTGGCAGTGGTGGCGGCGATGGTGACAGATTTACCTTCGTCTCGGTGTCCTTGCGGATAGGGATGGAGCGCACATTATACTTGTGATGCAGCTCCTTGAGTTAGAGGTTTGCTCTTGTCTCAGTCGGATTTTGACTACTTAGGCGAGTCCTTGGACTGCAGCTAAGCCTCCGAGTGGATGGCTTGCTCTCCACTCGGTAGGATTTCAAACACTTAGGCGAGCACTGGACTATAGCTAAGCCCCCGAGTGGGAGGTTTGCTCTCCACTCAGTAGGATTTTTTTTAAACTTAGGCGAGTACTGGACTGCAGCTAAGCCCCCGAGTGGGAGGTTTGCTCTTCACTCGGTAGGATTTTTTCAAACTTAGGCGAGTACTGGACTGCAGCTAAGCCCCCGAGTGAGAGGTTTGCTCTCCACTCGGTCGGATTTTTTCAAACTTAGGCGAGTACTGGACTGCAGCTAAGCCCCCGAGTGGGAGGTTTTCTCTCCACTCGGTAGGATTTTTTCAAACTTAGGCGAGTACTAGACTGCAGCTAAGCCCTCGAGTGAGAGGTTTGCTCTCCACTCGGTAGGATTTTTTTAAACTTAGGCAAGTACTGGACTGCAGCTAAGCCCCCGAGTGAGAGGCTGACTCACCACTCGGTAGGATTTCTTGAACTTAGGCGAAACAGATTCGCAGCTAAGTCACCCACTGGGGGATTTTGGTTACAAGTATAAGCAACAACAATTATTTTAGAAAAAACTGTTAAATTCTGTGTGGTGATGAGGTCACCAACCGATGGCGACGCGCGGGGCGGCCGAGTGGTGATGAGGTGACCAACCGACGGCGACGCGGGGGGCGGCCGAATGGTTATGAGGTGACCAACCAATGGCGACGCTCGGGGCGGCCGAGTGGTTATGAGGTGACCAACCCGATGGCGGCGCGGCGCGCCGAATGGTTATGAGGTGACCAACCGATGGCGACGCTCGGGGCGGCCGAGTGGTTATGAGGTGACCAACCGATGGCGACGCTCGGGGCGGCCGAGTGGTTATGAGGTGACCAACCGAGTGGCAACGCGCGGAGCGGCCGAATGGTTATGTGGTGACCAACCGAGTGGCGACGTGCGGAGCGACCGAATGGTTATGAGGTGACCAACCGAGTGGCGGCGCGCGGAGCGGCCGCATGGTTATGAGGTGACCAACCGATGGCGATGCTCGGGGCGGCCGAGTGGTTATGAGGTGATCAACCGATGGCGGCCTTCGCCGGCGGCCGAGTGGTTATGAGGCGACCAACCCGATGGCGGCGCGGCGGCAGTGGTTATGAGGTGACCAACCGATGGCGGCAGGCGGCCGAGTGGTTATGGGTGACTAACCGATGGCGGCGCTTCGGGCGGCGAGTGGTTATGAGGCGACCAACCGATGGCGACACTCGGGCGGCCGAGTGGTTATGAGGTGACCAACCGATGGCGGCAGCGAAGCGGCGAGTGGTTATGAGGTGACCAACCGATGGTGACGCGCGGGGCGGCCGAGTGGTTATGAGGTGACCAACCGATGGCGACGCTCGGGGCGGTCGAGTAGAGTAGACGCGTCCCGCTGAGTGACGATGCGTGGGGCGTCTGAGTGATTAAGACGCGTCCCGTGGAGTGGCGACGCTCGGGGCGTCAGAGTGATGTAGACGCGTAACGCGGAGTGGCGATGCTCGGGGCGCCAGAGTAAAGTAGACGCGTCACGTGGAGTGATGATGTGCGGGGCGTCCGAGTGATGTAGATGCATCCGCGGAGTGGCGATGCTCGGGGTGGCTGAGTCTGGCAAGTTGATGAAGATGTGCTCAACTGAGCGGCGACACGCCGTGCGGCCGAGTGGGCAAGCCGATGAAGATGTGCCCAACTGAGCGGCGACGCATGGGGCGGCCGAGCGGGCAAGTTGATGAGGTCGCGCCCAACTGCTTGACGGCGCGCAGGGTGGCCGAGTCGAGCATGTTATTGAAGATGTGCCCAACCGCTTGACGGTGTGCCGTGTGTCCGAGTGGACAAGTTGAGGAAGACACGCTCAACAGGGTGAAGTGACGATGCGCGGGACGTCCGACGGAGCGGCGACGCAGCGGCGATGCAGGGGCATCCGAGTGAAGTATACGCGTCCCGTGGAGTGACGACGCGTCTCCCCCTTTGACTTGCGCTCAGGTACTGAACGAGTAATCTGTTCGAGTGAGTCTGTGTCCGGAAATTTGATGATGGCGCGATCAGCTTAGTGACCGCGTGCAGGATGGCCGAGTGGCAAAGCGTGGGCGGCTGAGCGCCAGTGATCATGTTCGGTCCGAGTGAGCTAGCCCATCCGACTGAAAAGGTGAATTAGCCGAGTGAATCACAGTTGGGCTGCGATCTGGTCGCCACACCATCAGCCGAGTGGAGTAAATGGCGAGTTGGTCGATCGACATTGTTCGTCTCAGTAAGCCTGCAAGTTAGTACATCCATGAATATTTTTTGCTGGACTAAAGTGTCCATGTACGGATGTTGTTTTGCAGGGATTAAAGACCACGAACAGCCGTGCATGCATGGATGGATGCTAGTATATTTTGCAGGGAGTAAAGATTACGAACGGCCGTGGATGCATGCACACATTAATCAATGTGGAAACCGAAAGATGGGCAATTAAGCCATTAATTTGCGGGAATGGCGGGAGCATCAACCACCATAATTAGGTAAAGGACGCTTAATTGGCCGCTTAATGAGGTGATTATCTTAATGAAATGGTAACTGGCCCATGACATGCACTTGGGTTAGAGGGGTACGTACTCTCCCATGTAGACGATGCAGATGAAAGAAGCGCGGACGATGAGGCAGCGTGTGTTGCCAGCGATGTGGCGAGGGCGGCAAGCGCGCGGCGGGCGGCCAACCGGCGCGGGGCCGGCGAGCTCGTCGCAAGACGGCCAGCATGGCGCGGGACCGACAAGTGCGTCGCCGGATGGATGAGTACGACGCTGGGTCGGTGAGCATAGCGCGAGGCCTGCAACTGCGGCGCGGCGCCGACAAGCGCATCGCCGGTGGGGCGAGCATGGCACAACATTTCGCCGCTTCAGGAGTCGGACGGGACCGATCCTTTCGCCTCTTTGTCCGCACGTGCAACGACCATGCGTGGAAGAGCGGTGATGGTGCTCGCATATGAGGCCCAAGACGACCCTGTTCTTGGCAAAGGCGAGACGTATCACAAATAAAATAGGGAATATATGTAGAATTGATACAAACCGTCTGCAACATGGTTCGACAGATGCCATGCCCCACGGTGGGCGCCAACTGTCGTGGGAACGATTCCGACAATAATAAGGTATAGGGTAACGGAGCATGATCTATCGAGATGCATATGGGTGACACGGTGGTTTTAGCGAGTTCGGGCCTCTCACGATGGAGATAACAACCCTACGCCTCGTGCTCCGGAGAGGCTTTGTTTTATCTGAGTATATATCCGGAGATTACAATGTGTGTGTGAGAGAGAGGAACGGATCCTCATGCCTGAGCTAAGTCATGAGACTAATGATGAAAAGAGAGAGAGATGGAAGAAGAAGCCCCCTCGTCTAGTGGTGGGGGGTGGCTTATATAGAGTGCGCCACTCCCCACCTCCTATGTTACAAAGTGGGGCATGAATGCCATGATACCAGCCCACTACCAAGCCCTCACTATGAGAATGATGCCGACTGCTTTGCTGCCTACTGGTCTTCGTATATCCGAGTGAGTCGTACGGTCGAGTGGTGAACTGTCATCTGAGTAGATGGTATAAATGCTGCTTGGTCGAGTGGATGGTATGTTGCTTGGTCGAGTGGATAGTATGCCTGTATGAAATTTATCTGGACCCATATGTTGTGTGGACCCCATGCTTTATGATATTTCGATCCTTCGTGGGCCTACCTATTATGTGTATCCCCAACACCAGGTTCTGCCTCGTGGCGGCGGTGCTTTGTCCCAAAAGCTTCCTTCTGATTTTTTCCAGGGCGAAAGACTTCATATAGCCAAAGATGGCACTGGAGGCCTGCCAGGGGGCCCACGAGGCAGGGGGTGCGCCCCCCACCCTCGTGGATGGTGGGTGGCCCCCCTCTGGTGCTTTCTTCGCCCAATATTTTTTATATATTCCAAAACTAACTTTCGTGGAGTTTCAGGACTTTTGGAGTTGTGCAAAATAGGTCTATAATATTTGCTCCTTTTCTAGCCCAGAATTCCAGTTGCCGGCATTCTCCCTCTTCATGTAAACCTTGTAAAATAAGAGAGAATAGGCATAAGTATTGTGATATAATGTGTAATAACAGCCCATAATGCAATAAATATCGATATAAAAGCATGTTGCAAAATGGACGTATAATTGAACAACACTCCACATAAAAAATTCTGTTTTTATCACTTACCTACTCGAGGACGAGTAGGAGTTAAGCTTGGGGTTGCTGATTGTTCCATGCTGTTTTATTATCAATCTTGGATGTTTTACAATCATTTTATAGTCATTTTATATCATTTTTTGCTACTAACCTATTGACATAGTGCCAAGTGCCAGTTGCTGTTTTTCCATGTTTTTTACATTGCAGGAAATCAATATCAAACAGAGTCCAAATGCCACGAAACTCAATGATGATTTTTTATGAGCCAAAAGGAAGGTAATGGGCCCTGGTTGCATCTGCGGGTGCCCCGAGGGGGGCACAACCAACCAGGGCATGCCAGGAGGCCCAGGCGCGCCCTGGTGGGTTGTGCCCACCTCAGGTGCCCCCCCGGACCGCCTCTTTGCTCTATAAATACCCCAAAAATCCCAGAACCCTAGGGGAGTCGACGAAATATTCATCCAGCTGCCATAGTGTCCAAAACCACTAGATCCAATCTAGACACCATCTCGGATGGGGTTCACCACCTCCATTGGTGCCTCTCTGATGATGCGTGAGTAGTTCTTTGTAGATCTTCGGTCCGTAGTTAGTAGCTAGATGGCTTTCTCTCTCTCTCTCTCTCTCTCTCTCTCTCTCTCTGCTGAATTCTCAATACAATGGTCTCTTGGAGATCCATATGATGTAACTCTTTTGCGGTGTGTTTGTTGGGATCTGATGAATTTCGAGTTTATGATCAGTTATATCTTTTTATATCCATGAAAGTTATTTGAGTTTCTTTGATCTCTTATATGCATGATCTCTTATAGCCTCGTATTTCTTCTCCGATATTTGGGTTTTGTTTGGCCAAATTGATCTTTTTATCTTGCAATGGGAAGAGGTGCCCGGTAGTGGGTTCGATCTTACGGTGCTTGATCGATGATGAAAGGGAACCGATCGTATGTATCGTTGCTACTAAGGATAAAAAGACGAGATCTATATCTACCGCCATATAGATAAACGGATCTTGTCTACATCATGTCATCGTTCTTATTGCATTACTCCATTTTTCCATGAACTTAATACACTAGATGCATGCTGGATAGCGGTCGATGTTTGGAGTAATAGTAGTAGATGCAGGCAGGAGTCGGCCTACTAATCTTGGACGTGATGCCTATGTAATGATCATTGCCTGGATATCGTCATAATTATTTGAAGTTCTACCAATTGCCAAACAGTAATTTGTTTACCCACCATTTGCTATTTTTCTCGAGAGAAGCCACTAGTGAAACCTACGACCCCCGAGTCTTATTTCTCATATATTTGCTTTGCGATCTATTTTATTTGCTCTTTTTATTCAGATCTATTAAACAAAAAATACAAAATACTTTGCTGCACTTTATTTTATTTGCGATCTATTATTTCAATCTATTACAAATTTCTCCCGTCCTTTGCCAATTTCTGGCGCCGTTACCCGAAAGGGATTGACGACCCCTTTAACATGTCGGGTTGCGAGTGGCTGTTATTTGTGTGCAGGGGCTATTTACATTGTGTTGCTTGGTTCTCCTACTGGTTCGATAACCTTGGTTTCATACCTGAGGGAAATAACTACCGCAGCTGTGCTGCATCATCCCTTCCTCTTTGGGGAAAAACTGACATAGCTTCAAGCGACATCAGGCGTCAAGTTTAAGAAGGATCATCTGTGTGGTGCCTGTGAAGCCGAGAAGATGACAAGGGCCAAGCATCCCTCGAAGACAATCATGACGACAACACGCCCCTTCGAGGTGCTTCACATGGACTTATTTGGCCCCACTCATTACTCTACTCTTACTACCATTGCATGTCTCTACGGCTTCGTCATTGTTGATGATTACTCAAGATACACATGGGTGCACATAATTCTCTACAAGACTGAAGTGCTGGATGTCTTTGGACGATTCGCCAATCGTGCCATGACCAACTATGGCATCAAGATCAAGCACATCAAAAGTGACAACAGCACATAATTCAAGAACACCAGCCTCGACACTTATCTTGATACATTGGGCATCACACATGAGTTTTTTGCTCCGTACACACCTCAGCATAATGTCATCGTGGAGCGCAAGAACAGAACCCTCATTGAGATGGCACGTACGATGCTTGATGAGTACAAGACTCCAAGGAAGTTCTGGCATGAAGCCATTGATACTGTGTGTCACATCATCAACCATGTTATCTTCATAAGTTTCTCAAGAAGACATCCTATGAGCTCCTGACTGGTAAGAAGCCAAATGTCAGCTATTTCAGAGTTTTAGGTGCTGGATCAAGGATCCAGATCACACTTCAAAAATTGCACCGAAAGCACATGAAGGTTTTATGCTTGGTTACGAAAAGGATTCGCACTCCTATAGAGTCTTCAACCTCTTTCACTATAAAGTGGTTGAAACTATGGATGTGCAGTTTGATGAGACTAACGGCCCGCAAAGAGAGCACCTGCCAAATGTGCTAGATGAAGCTACACCAAGTGAATCTATCAAGCTTATGGGTACTGGAGAAATCATACCTACAGAGGAACAGGCTGAAGAGGAAATTATTATTTCTGCACCTAATCAGCATGCAAACAATGCTCATCCTGAAGCCAATGCTGAAGATGATGACAATGATCAGCAAGGGAAAAATCTTCGTCCAGTACATCCTCAAGTTGCAAATGAAGTCCAGATTGAGAAGATAATCGATAGCATCACTGCACCTGGTCCACTCACTCGTTTGTCTCTATATCTGAAACCAAGAAAGTTGATGAAGCCTTCATGGAACCTGAATGGATTCAAGCTATGCAAGAAGAGCTTCAACAGTTTGAGCTGAATAATGTATGGGAGCTAGTCAAGCGTCGTGATCCTCGCAAGCACAATATCATTGGCACCAAATGGATATATCACAACAAACAAGATGAGCATGGGCAAGTTGTCAGAAATAAGGCTCGTCTCATTTCTCAAGGTTACACACAAGTGGAAGGGATTGACTTCGATGAAACCTTTGCTCCTGTGGATAGGCTTGAAGCCATTCGCATACTGCTAGCTTATGCCAACCACAACAATATTCTTCTGTACCAAATGGATGTAAAGAGTGCCTTCCTCAATGGCAAAATTGAAGAAGAAGTGTATGTTGCACAACCACCTGGTTTTGAAGACCCAAAGCGACCTGACATGGTGTACAAGCTCAACAAGGCACTATATGGCCTCAAACAAGTACCTCACGCTTGGTATGACACACTCAAAGACTTCCTAAAGAGCAAAGGCTTCAAACCAGGTTCTCTAGATCCCACTCTCTTCACGAAGACATATGATGGTGAACTATTTGTATGCCAAATCTATGTGGATGACATTATGTTCGGCTGCACTGAAAACCGATACAGTGATGAGTTTGGGCATATGATGCAAGAGAAATGATGGGTGAGCTGCATTTCTTCCTTGGTCTTCAAATCCGTCAGCAGAGAAATGGCATCTTCATATCACAAGAGAAGTATCTCAAAGATTTCCTGAATAAGTTTGGAATGCAAGACTGCAAAGGGTACACGGCGCCAATGCCAACCAAAGGCCAATTGGGTCCCGACGACAATGGTAAAGAGTTCGATCAAAAGGTATACCGCTCCATGATTGGTTCTTTACTTTACTTATGTGCATCTAGGCCTGATATAATGCTTAGAGTTTGCATGTGTGCCCGATTCCAAGCGGCACCAAAGGAATCGCATCACTTAGCAATGAAGCGAATTCATCGATATTTGGCTCACACCCCAACACTAGGATAATGGTATCCAAAGGGCTCAAAGTTTGATCTAGTTAGATTCTCAGATGTTGATTATGCTGGTGACAAGGTTGATCGCAAGTCCACATCATGCACATGTCACTTTCTTGGACGATCTCTTGTCTATTGGTCTTCAAAGAAGCAGAACCGTGTATCACTCTCCACTGCTGAATCTGAATACATTGCCGCTGGATCTTGCTACGCTCAGCTTCTCTAGATGAAGCAAACACTCAAGGACTATGGCATCAACATGAAGCATGTGCCACTCTACTGTGACAATGAGAGCGCCATCAAGATTGCTCACAACCCAGTTCAGCACTCGAAGACAAAGCACATTCAAATCCGTCATCACTTTCTCAGGGATCATGTGTTGAAGGAAGACGTTGATATCATACGCGTCAACACTGAAGAGAAATTGGCAGATATCTTCGCAAAGCCCTTGGATGAGAAAAGGTTTTGCAAGCTATGGTGTGAGCTAAATATCTTAGAATCCTCAAATGTCCTGTGAATGGACACACATCCTAACGCTTATGCATGTTGATGACTTAGATATGCAACACACAAAGTAACGTATATCTTCAATTCATGAGGATTTACCCTCTTAAGTGTGAATACATTAATGCGGAATTTGACTCTGGAGCGCCACAATAATCGTGCGCCGTGTCTGGGTCTAATACTTCCTATACGATGGGTAACGCCACCACCAAACTTTCTCGAAGATTTTCATTTGGCATCATGATTGCATTATCTTCATATTTGGTTTGTCTTCAACATTGATTTGACTTCAAAGTTTATCTTCGCAATGTTGATTTGGTCTTTTCGATACATTTATATATATATATATATATATATATATATATATATATATATATATATATATATATATATATATATATATTACATCCTCTCTGCATTCACTTATAGCTATGTCTTCAAACTTGCCATTTTCTGAACTAAGTGAATGTGATCGGACCATAACCCCTTCTGTGCTTCTTCCTCAAATTCTTTCTGTCTAGTCATATGCATTCTGTTGACACGTGTCGAATGTCTTCACTGCATCCTAGTCAGCTGAAGATACAGAGATACACTTTTAAAACTCTTTTTAATGCCATATCTCCTTTGCCTGAATACCGGAGAAGCCGGATCGACCACCCGACAAACCAGGCGCGTGTGGGAACATGGAACAACTCTCCATAAGTTGCATGCACGCCACATGTCCACCAGATGTGAACCGCCAGGGGCACCTGCGTAATTGCGTTGCGCAGCCCTTCACCTTATAAATACTCACCTGTGCGGTCATTATCTCCTCCTTTCACCTTGCCATCTCGCTCAAACCCTAGTGCCACCGCTAGCTCGAGTCGACGCCGGAGACAAAGTGCTTAGCTGCCGCGACCTCTTCGACGCCGTCTTCACGCCGGCCAAGTACCTCGTCTTCTCCGCCGTCACCGTAGGTGTATTCCGCCACCCAGTTAGGGCACGGGAGATTGGACTGCTCGGCATCCTTTCCGCCCCGTCTAGCAGTTCTTCGTGCGGTAAATAAACTCGCTTTTTAGATCTATTGAATCTGTCCACTTCACCCAAAAGTGGTTTCTAAACTTCCAAATCTGGATCTTTCTGTTTCTGCATCTCATAACCTGCAAGCATATTCACTTATGCCTCATAACTAGTTAGATTCCTCACTTGTACTTATTCATGGATTCGTACAAATCTGGAACCAACTCACTTTAAATAAGTGAACATCTTCTCACTATGAGCTCAATGTCTTCAAACTGATTTAACTTCAAAATCTTCTGAGAATGCATATGACCTCTTCCCCTTCCCTCACATCTCTAATCCTGTCACAGGTACATGTTCGTGGGAGAATCCCTTGGTTCTCATAGTCTGCATTCATTTGCAAAATTCTTACAACATCAACTTGAATCTCCTGAAGCTAGTTCTTGTCTGACCAGTCGTCGGAAGCCATTCACTGTATTGAAGCCTTTCAGTATGAATATAATGGAAACTGAAAAGTCTGCAAGAAAAGGTGGCAGGAAACGTCGGGGAAATACTGCTTTGGATCTGCCTCCAGATCTCTATGAACTATACAAGTCTGATCCAGAAGAGACCTATGGACAGCGCAAGACCAAAATCCTGTGGATCAGAAGATATTGGGCAGAGCAATGGTATAAGTATAACTTCATCACTCCTGAGTATGCAGAGAAGAATGCTGTCAAGCGCCCATGGGGCGATATTCTTTACAAGAATTTGCCACCTAAGACGAATCCTGAAGCTATTGCTCAAGGCTTCTATTCGTGCATGCTCCGAGGGCCTCAGCCTGACAATGCCGACCCATCATCTCTTCGATGGTGTCATGATGATGATCTCTTCAAGCGCAACTATAAGTTTGCAAAGGAGTCTGCTGCTAAGAACAAAAAGGCATTCAGACTCAACTTCAACCCTGGTCCGTCTGCTCCAAGGTCTGATGGCACTCGTGAAGCTAATCCAAATGTTATTGGCCCTTTCAATGGCTTCGATGGGCTTCTCTACCATATTGCAGCTCAAAGGGCCACTGTTGAATAATCTGCTGATGACGCAGACTCCGAGGATGCTCCTGTGGCCCCGAAGCAGAAGAAGAAAACAAAAGCTTCTACTGTGAAGCCATTGAAAACTACACCTCCTAAATCCAGTGTGCAGTCTGGAGATCAATCTCGCGTCTCCAAGAAGACCAAGAAGCCCATGAAAATTTCTTGGCATGACCTTATGCTACATCTTGAGCACTGCGTTTGTTTTTCCCTTGAAGAGGAAAGGGTGATGCAACAAAGTAGCGTAAGTATTTCCCTCAGTTTTTGAGAACCAAGGTATCAATCCAGTAGGAGGTTACACACAAGTCGCCTTATACCTGCACAAAAAAATAAGAACCTTGCAACCAACACGATAAAGGGGTTGTCAATCCCTTCACGGCCACTTGCAAAAGTGAGATCTGATAGAGATAATAAGATAAATATTTTTGGTATTTTTATAATATAGATTGAAAGTAAAGATTGCAAAGTAAAAATAGATTGGAAACTTATATGATGGAAGATAGACCCGGGGGCCATAGGTTTCACTAGTGGCTTCTCTCAAGATAACATAAGTATTACGGTGGGTGAACAAATTGCTGTCGAGCAATTGATAGAAAAGTGCATAATTATGATAATATCTAGGCATGATCATGTATATAGGCATCACATCCGCGACAAGTAGACCGAAACGATTCTGCATCTACTACTATTACTCCACACATCGATGCTATCCAGCATGCATCATAAGAACAGAGTAACGCATTAGGCAAGATGACATGATGTAGAGGGGTAAACTCAAGCAATATGATATAAACCCCATCTTTTTATCCTCGATGGCAACAATACAATACGTGCCTTGCTGCCCCTGCTATCACTGGAAAAGGACACCACATGATTGAACCCAAAGCTAAGCACTTCTCCCATTGCAAGAAAGATCAATCTAGTAGGCCAAACCAAACTGATAATTCGAACAGACTTGCAAAGATAACCAATCATACATAAAAGAATCCAGAGGAGATTCAAATATTGTTCATAGATAATCTTGATCATAAACCCACAATTCATCGGATCTCGACAAACACACCGCAAAAAGGATTACATCGAATAGATCTCCAAGAAGATCAAGGAGAACTTTGTATTGAGATCCAAGGAGAGAGAAGAAGCCATCTAGCTAATAACTATGGACCCGAAGGTCTGTGGTAAACTACTCACACATCATCGGAGAGGCTAGGGTGTTGATGTAGAAGCCCTCCGTGATCGATTCCCCCTCCGGTGGAGTGTCGGAAAAGGCCCCAAGATGGGATCTCACAGGTACAGAAGGTTGCGGCGGTGGAAATAGGGTTTCGTGGTGCTCCTGGATGTTTTCGGGGTATATGGGTATATATAGGAGGAAGAAGTAGGTCGGTGGAGCTGCGAGGGGCCCATGAGGGTGGGGGCGCGCCCAGGGGGCAGGCGCACCTCCCTGCCTCGTGGCCTCCTTGCTTCTTTCTTGACGTCCACTCCAAGTCTCCTGGATCACGTTTGTTCCAAAAATAACTCTCCTGAAGGTTTCATTCCGTTTGGACTCCATTTGATATTCCTTTTCTGAAACACATGAAATAGGCAAAAAACAACAATTTGCCTTTGGGCCTCTGGTTAATAGGTTAGTCCCAAAAATAATATAAAAGTGCTTAGTAAAGCCCATTAAACATCCAAAACAGATAATATAATAGCATGGAACAATAAAAAAATTATAGATACGTTGGAGACGTATCAAGCATCCCCAAGCTTAATTCATGCTCGTCCTCGAGTAGGTAAATGATAAAAACAGAATTTTTGATGTGGAATGCTACCTAGCATATTTCTCAATGTATTCTTATTTATTGTGGCATGAATGTTCAGATCCGAAAGATTCAAGACAAAAGTTTAATATTGACATGAAAATAATAATACTTCAAGCATACTAACAAAGCAATCATGTCTTCTCAAAATAACATGGCCAAAGAAAGTATCCCTACAAAATCATATAGTCTGGCTATGCTCTATCTTCATCACACAAAGTATTTAATCATGCACAACCCGGATGACAAGCCAAGCAATTGTTTCATACTTGTGATGTTCTCACACTTTTTCAATCTTCACGCAATACATGAGCGTGAGCCATGGACATAGCACTATATGTGGAATAGAATGGTGGCTGTGGAGAAGACAAAAAGGAGAAGATAGTCTCACATCAACTAGGCGTATCAACGAGCTATGGAGATGCCCATCAATAGATATCAATGTGAGTGAGTAGGGATTGCCATGCAACAGATGGACTAGAGCTATAAGTGTATGAAAGATCAACAAAAGAAACTAAGTGGGTGTGCATCCAACTCGCTTGCTCACGAAGACCTAGGGCATTTTGAGGAAGCCCATCATTGGAATATACAAGCCAAGTTCTATAATGTAAAATTCCCACTAGTATATGAAAGTGACAACATAGGAGACTCTCTATCATGAAGATCATGGTGCTACTTTGAAGCACAAGTGTGGCAAAAGGATAGTAACATTGTCCCTTCTCTCTTTTTCTCTCATTTTTTTCTTTTTTTTTGTTTGGGCCTTTTCTCTTTTTTATGGCCTATTTTTTCTTTCTTTTTTTTCGTCCGGAGTCTCATCCTGACTTGTGGGGGAATCATAGTCTCCATCATCCTTTCCTCACTTGGGACAATGCTCTAATAATGATGATCATCACACTTTTATTTACTTACAACTCAAAAATTACAACTCAATACTTAGAACAAAATATGACTCTATGTGAATGCCTCCGGCGGTGTATCGGGATATGTAATGAATCAAGAGTGACATGTATGAAAGAATTAGAAAGGTGGCTTTGCCACAAATATGATGTCAACTACATGATCATGCAAAGCAATATGATAATGATGAAGTGTGTCATAATAAACGGAATGGTGGTAAGTTGCATGGCTCTCGGAATGGCTATGGAAATGCCATAATAGGTAGGTATGGTGGCTGTTTTGAGGAAGGTATATGGTGGGTGTGTGATACCGGCGAAAGGTGCGCGGTATTAGAGAGGCTAGCAATGGTGGAAGGGTGAGAGTGCGTATAATCCATGGACTCAACATTAGTCATAAAGAACTCACATATTTATTGCAAAAATCTATTAGTTATCGAAACGAAGTACTACGCGCATGCTCCTAGGGGGATAGATTGGTAGGAAAAGACCATCGCTCATCCCTGACCGCCACACATAAGTAATACAATCAATAAATAAATCATTCTCTGACGTCATCACATAACGGTTCACCATACGTGCATGCTACGGGAATCACAAACTTTAGAAAAAGTATTTCTCAAATTCACAACTACTCAACTAGCATGACTCTAATATCACCATCTTCATATCTCAAAACAATCATAAACAATCAAGCTTCTCATAGTATTCAATGCACTTTATATGGTAGTTTTTATTGTACCCATCTTGGATGTTCATCATATTTGGACTAATTTTATAGCCAAAGCAAAATACCATGCTGTTCTAAAAGACTCTCAAAATAATATAAGTGAAGCATGAGAGATCAATAATTTCTATAAAATAAAACCACCACCGTGCTCTAAAAGATATAAGTGTAGCACTAGAGCAAAAACTATTTAGCTCAAAAGATATAAGTGAAGCACATAGAGTATTCTAATAAATTCCGATTCATGTGTGTCTCTCCCAAAATGTGTGTACAGCAAGGATGATTGTGGGAAAATAAAAAGCAAAGACTCAAATCATACAAGATGCTCCAAGCAAAACAGATCTCATGTGGTGAATAAAAATATAGCATCATTTAAAGTTACCGATGGACGAAGACGAAAGAGGGGATGCCTTCCGGGGCATCCCCAAGCTTAGGCTTTTGGTTGTCCTTGAATTTTACCTTGGGGTGCCTTGGTGAAAGCACAAGTGCTCCCTAGGTGGTTTTGGTAATTAATGTCAACATATCTCTTGTTGGACTAACACTTTTATCTAGTATATTTCAGATAAGTTCAACAATGGAGTGGCATGGACTAAAGGATGTGGGAACTCCTTCAAGATGCTAAGGACAAAGGATTGGCTCAAGCTTCAAGCTCAAGACTCTTCATTTTACATTTTAGTGATCCAAGATCACATTGAGTCTATAGGAAAAGCCAATACTATCAAGGAGGGATGAGGTGTTGCTTAATGAGCCTCTTGCTTCATGTGCTTAGTGATATGCTCCAAAACCCTCAACTACTTTCCCACTTCCACACATATGACCTAAACCCAAAGCCAAACTCGGCCCTACCGATTCTTTCTATCCGGCGCCACCGAGTTCATATGTCATAGCCACTGCCACAAACCCTAGGCAAATCGGTTTCACCGATAGGGATCTCGGTCTCACCGAGATGGGATTGTAATCTCTCTGTGTATGTCCATTACTAAAATCGGTCTCACCGATTTTGTGCAATCGGTACTACCGAGATTACAATGCAAACTCTCTGGTTAACTTATTACCAAAATCGGTCCCACCGAGTTTGAGTGTCAGTCTCACCGAGTTTGCTGACCAACTCTCTGGTTAGCTAATTACCAAAATCGGTCTCACCGAGTTTGTGTAATCGGTCTCACCGAGATTACGTTATGCCCTAACCCTAACCATATCGGTCCTACCGAGTTGCACATCGGTCCCACCAAAAACCCTAATGGTCACTAGGTTTACTAAATCGGTCCGACCGAGTTTGTTGATTCGGTCCCACCGAGTTTGGTAAATTGTGTGTAACGTTTAGATTTTGTGTGGAGGCTATATATACCCCTCCACCTCCTCTCCATTCGTAGAGAGAGCCATCAGAACAATCCTACACTTCCAACTTACCAGTTCTGAGAGAGAACCACCTACTCATGTGTTGAGACCAAGATATTCCATTCCAACCACATAAATCTTGATCTCTAGCCTTCCCCAAGTTGCTTTCCACTCAAATCTTCTTTCCACCAAATCCAAATCCTGTGAGAGAGAGTTGAGTGTTGGGGAGACTATCATTTGAAGCACAAGAGCAAGGAGTTCATCATCAACACACCATTTTTTACTTATTGGAGAGTGGTGTCTCCTAGATTGGCTAGGTGTCACTTGGGAGCCTCCGACAAGATTGTGGAGTTGAACCAAGGAGTTTGTAAGGGCAAGGAGATCGCCTACTTCGTGAAGATCTACCGCTAGTGAGGCAAGTCCTTCGTGGACGACGGCCATGGTGGGATAGACAAGGTTGCTTCTTCGTGGACCCTTCGTGGGTGGAGCCCTCCGTGGACTCAGCAAACGTTACCCTTCATGGGTTGAAGTCTCCATCAACGTGGATGTACGATAGCACCACCTATCGGAACCACGACAAAACCATCCGTGTCTCCAATTGCGTTTGAATCCTCCAAACCCTTCCCTTTACATTCTTGCAAGTTGCATGCTTTACTTTCCGCTGCTCACATACTCTTTGCATGCTTGCTTGTTATGTATTGTGAATGTTAAACTTGTGCCTAAACTCCACTTAAACCTAAAGAAGTTAAAAACTGCAACTTTGGTACTTAGTGTCTAATCACCCCCCTCTAGACACCTCTTCTCAAGATTCTACACTTGGGAATCCCCAATCTTAGGCTCTTGCCACTCCTTATTCCATAATCCATCAAATCTTTACCCAAAACTCGAAAACTTCACAACACAAAACTCAACAGAAAAATCTCATGAGCTCCGTTAGCGAAAGAAAACAAACCACCACTTGAAGGTACTGTAACGAACTCATTCTTTATTTATATCGGTGTTAAACCTACTGTATTCCAACTTCTCTATGGTTTATACCCTCCGATACTAGCCATAGATTCATCAAAATAAGCAAACAACACACGAAAAAAAGAATCTGTCAAAAACAGAACAGTCTGTAGTAATCTGTATCAAACGTATACTTCTGGAACTCCAAAAATTCTGAAATAAATTTCTGGACATGAGGAATTTGTCTATTAATAATCCTAAAAAAGAATCAACTAAATATCACTCTCCAGTAAAAAATTGTAGCTAATCTCGTGAGCGCTAAAGTTTCTGTTTTTTACAGCAAGATCATAAAGACTTCACCCAAGCCTTCCCAAAGGTTCTACTTGGCACAAACACTAATTAAAACATAAAACCACATCTAAACCGAAGCTAGATGAATTATTTATTACTAAGCAGAACCAAAAATCAAGAAACAAAAATAAAATAGGGTTGCCTCCCAACAAGCGCTATCGTTTAACGCCCCTAGCTAGGCATAAAAGTAAGAATAGATCTAGGTATTATCATCTTTGGTATGCAATCCATAAGTGGCTCTCATAATAGATTCATAAGGTAATTTATTTTTCTTTCTAGGAAAGTGTTCCATTCCTTTCCTTAACGGAAATTGGAATCTAATATTTCATTCTTTCATATCAATAATTGCACCAATCGTTCTAAGGAAAGGTCTACCAAGAATAATAGGACATGCAGGATTGCAATCTATGTCAAGAACAATGAAATATACGGGCACATAATTACTATTTGCAACAATAAGAACATCATTAATCCTTCCCATAGGTTTCTTAATGGTGGAATCTGTAAGGTGCAAATTTAAAGAACAATCATCAAATTCACGGAAACCTAACACATCACACAAAGTTTTTGGAATCATAGAAACACTAGCACCCAAATCACACAAAGCATAGCATTCGTGATCTTTAATCTTAATTTTAATAGTAGGTTGCCACTCATCATAAAGTTTTCTAGGGATAGAAACTTCTAATTCAAGCTTTTGTTCATAAGATTGCATTAAAGCATCAACGATATGTTTGGTAAAAGCTTTATTTTGACTATAAGAATGAGGAGAATTTAACATGGATTGCAACAAGGAAATACAATCTATTAAAGAACAATTATCATAATTAAATTCCTTGAAATCCAAAATAGTGGGTTCATTTCTATGTAAAGTTTTGACCTCTTCAATCCCACTTTTATCAATTTTTGCATCAAGATCTAAAAATTCCGAATCATTGGGACGCCTTTTAACTAAAGTTGACTCATATCCAGTCCCATCATTATCAAGATTCATATTGCAAAATAAAGATCTAATAGGAGACACATCAATCACTTTTAAATCTTCATCCCTATTATCATGAAAAATAGAGGAACACGCTTTTACAAAGCAATCCTTTTTTGCATGCATCCTAGCGGTTCTTTCCTTGCACTCATCAATGGAAATTCTCATAGCTTTGAGAGACTCATTGATATCATGCTTAGGTGGAATAGATCTAAGTTTCAAAGAATCAACAGCAAGAGAAATTCTATTCACGTTCCTAGCCAATTCATCAATCTTAGGCAATTTTTCTTCAAGCAAATCATTGAAATTCTTTTGAGAAATCATAAATTCTTTAACACTAGTCTCAAAATCAGAGGGCATCGTATTAAAATTCCATAAGAGGTGTTGTAGGAATTACCATAATTATTAGAGGAATTACTAGGATACGGCCTAGGATTAAAGTTTCCTCTATAAGCGTTGTTACCAAAATTATTCCTACCAACAAAATTAACATCCAGAGATTCATTATTGTTCTTAATCAAAGTGGACAAAGGGGTATCATAAGGATCAATAGGAGCACTCTTATTAGCTAACAATTTCATAAGTTCATCCATCTTTCCACTCAAAACACTAATCTCTTCTATCGCATGAACCTTTTTACTTGTAGATCTTTCGGTGTGCCACTGAGAATAATTAACCATAATATTATCTAGGAGTTTAGTAGCTTCTCCTAAAGTGATTTCCATAAAAGTGCCTCCCGCGCCCGAATCTAAAAGATTTCTAGAAGCAAAATTCAATCCGGCATAAATTTTTTGTATAATCATCCAAAAATTCAAACCATGTGTAGGGCAATTACGTATCATTAATTTCATCCTCTCCCAAGATTGTGAAACATGCTCATGATCAAGTTGCTGTAACATCCCAAATTTCCTATTTGGAATGTTTTACAATTATAGCTAAGCATCTATGCATATTGTTTGAATTTGAGTGACATTTGAAGTTTCAGAAGATTTTGAGTTTGATGGGATTTGAATTCAAAATTTGGAAGTTGAAATTTATTTCAAATCAATGCCTGACAAATACTTGAGAAAAAGTATGAGAGGAGTAAACATGACACTCCAAATATGTCAGAAGAAAACTTTGTCAAAAAATTTGAATTCAAAATCTGATTTTATTTGGGATTTTAGAAAAATGATTTTTTTAAAGTTCGAGTTTTGCCCCTGGAAAAATGTTCAAATTATAGGGAATATTCCCCTGATCATTTTGATATATATATGTCCTATATAAAATATATATATTTTAAATATATTTTCTCTCTCTCACTAATTCAAAAAAAAAGAAAGGAGAGACCCGGTAGCCACCAGAATAACCCGCCCACCCAGCACCTAGGCGGCCCAGCGAAGCCAGCAGCCCGGCCAGCCCGAGCCCATCGCCCGAGCCGACGCGCCCGAAAACCCTTCGCCCCGGTCGCCCGACCGACCCGCCTCTACCCTCTCTCACCGACACCCGGGACCCACCCTCCTTCTTCCCCTCGCCCAAGCCAACCACCGCGCCGCCGCTCGCCGGAATCCCGAAGGATCCGGGATCTCTTCCCCGATCCTCCCCCGATCTGCCCCCTCGCCCAAGTCGACCCCCTATATAAACCCCACCCCCCCTCGACCCGTTCCCCGTTTTAGCCCTCTTGACCCTCTCCCTCGCGCAATCCGTCGCGGAGTCCGGCGCCGCCGCCAAGCCATTGTCCCGTTCAGTGCCCGAACCCCTCGAGCACCCCGACTCCACCCCCGAGCTCCCTCGCTCCGCCGCACCCGCCGGAGGTCTCCGTCGTCGCCCCGGACCACCGGAGGCACCGCACCGTCGCCGCCCGAGCCGCCGTCGCCGTCGACCCCGCGGTAAGTCGCCGGAGATCCCCGCCGCCGTTCGATCTAAATCCTAGGGTGTAGATTAGATCCCCGAAGGGGTACGGTTTATTTAGGTTTTAGTTTAAAAGATCCGGTTTATTCCGGTTTAGTTAGGTTTAGTTTAGACCGGCCCGAAGCGATTTATTTCCTCGGGCGTATTTTAGTTATATTACGCCGATGTGTTAGATAGGCCCAGTTTTCTTTTAGTTAAATTTTTTTCGTTTCTGTTTTTAACAGAATAGTTTCAGTTTCGTAAAATCCATATCTTTTAATCTACTTAATATTTTTAATTGATTCTTTTTTTGTTAGTTTGCAAAATTGTTGTAGTTTCTGTAGAAAATATGTTTAGTCATGTTAAAATTATTATAAATTGTTTTATTGTAGATTTAGACAGATTAGTAATTCTGCTATAAAGTGAGTTAGAATTATTTTATTTTAGTGATTATTTTGTCACTACTTTGTTTTGACCTTGCCTAACCGTAGGAATTTATTTGGGCATTTTAGATTTAATAAAAAATAGTTTTAATCAAAATCATGTGGTTCTTATTTATTTAACTAGCTACTGTTTTCCTGTTGTTTTATTTAGCAAATAATTTCATTTTTCCTATGTGATAGTTTATTTTAGGTTAGTTTCTGTAACTCTAGATCAGGAACTTTTATTTATAATAAATAAAACTTTTATTTTATTTTTTCTTGCTAGGATTGTTATAGGCATAATAGGAGTTCTATAATAGTTTTTGATGTGATTCTTTTTGCTCCTAGTTGCATAATGTTCTCTCTTCTGTTAGTTAGCAAAAACCCATGCATAGGTTCTGTTAAGAAAAATTTGGTTGTGCAAAACTATTTCTTGGTTGTTGTTTGATGTGGTAAAAACATTGATTTGGATTTCTTCGAGTTTTCTTTGGGTTTTGGTTCAATTGTTTTATGTGTTATGATAGTATGCTGTTATGTTAAGTGATCATATGTTAGTATGCTTATATGATTGTTGTTTGCCACGGTAGAATTCCCGGAGTGCGAAGCTTGCTACCACGAGTCCCTAGCTTTCGAAGATCGTCAGCAAGGCAAGTCATTGATCATATTTTTCTTTTAGTATGCCTATAATTTTATTGCATTAGAATTATACCTCCCCACCATGCATGCAGTAGGAGAATTTGAAGTTATGTTCTTGAGTAGTATCATGAGGTAGGATGAACCCAATTCCCCTTGTTACCATTGCGGGACGAAGTAGTTTATTTTGCTATGCTCGTGAGCGGGGTTGGTTGAGTGATTCATAAGGGAGATGTGAGAGTCAAGATGATGACAACCCCATGAATTCAAGCTCAAGATGGACTTCAAAATTCACTCTTGGGTGGAGGGCGGTTACGGGCACCTGGAGAAAACCGATGGTTGGCGGGATGCATAGAGAAGCGCCATGAAATCTTGCGAAAGCTTCACCCAGCCACGAAGAGACGGATGTATACCCCATTGACGGAAGCTTACATGCAGCCGCAAGCCATTATGGGCTCGGCTTGGTCAACCCTAGGTGTGACTCTGGCGGACGGTGCTACGAGATGTAGAAGAACGGTAGGATTGGATGGGTACCGGCGGTGGCGGAGGAACTCTTGGAAGACCCTGTTTCGTTCATTCCGTCTTCAAACACCATGAAGTGCGAAGACTTAAAAGGAGGAGCGATTCTTGCGGGTAAAGTCATAAACCTCTGCAGTGAAGATCTAATCGGTTAGCCGTGTCCCGATTCTGGACAATTTGAGCCTCTGGAACTTGGAGTATTTGGATATCTCAACACCAAAATTAATAAATTAATTGTGGGGTTATTTAATAATTGGGAATGAGACATTGGTTGGTGGAACCATCTCAATAATTACCAACATTTCGTAGTAATTGCAAACAAGTCCTTATTGTAGGAAAAAGCGGCTTTTTCGCAAAAACAATGAAACTTAGAGCCCCACAGCCAAATTGCATATAGTGTTAGTAATTTTATTGTTATTCTCTCTTCATGACTTGCGGCATATTCAAAATGCTGACCTACACGGCTGCAACGTCTTATGTTGTAGAGGAGTATTCGATCGGGAGTGAGGCTACGATCCACGCTTGGCGATTGCCCTATGGAGTCGGATGGACTCACTATTCTTCTACGCTTCGCAGCTTATTTAGTTTATTTCTCATGAGTTGGCCTTGACGAATTTATTCTATTGTAATAAAGACCCGATATGAGAATCGTGTAATAAATTCAGGTGTGATTGAACTTTGATTATTTCATCAATGTCTTGTGTGTGCGGCATGATCTTGGGATGGTACAGCTACACGAGACTTGACCGATTTTGGGTCGGGTCGCTCTGAGAGATGGTATCGAGCACACGTTGACCGTAGGACGTAACCCCTAGGATCGGAAAGCCATAGGAAGAGACTATTTACTTTATGTCCTTATCATTCCGTAATTCTCCCTGTTCATTTCGACTTCTCTCCGATTTTCAACATTCTAGATGGCCGCCGAGTTCACCCAGTTTTGCTACGGAGTTTTGCCACCAGATGAGGCGATGCCTTCGGAAGAAGCTGGTCCAGATCGTGAAGAAGCTGAAGATTGCTCGCCCTCAATCACCGGAAGCCTACCAATGCACTTCCGCGGATACCCGCTTCTGAGATTGAGGTGCACATTCTAGGGAGGACCTTCGAAGGACATTTAGAGCCCATTGACTTTGAGTTTACCGATTTCAATTGGATCCTCGGAAGAGACATGGCGATTTATCGTGCACTTGGACATCTCCGAGAAGAGTACAGGGCCGAGCTCGACCCATCAGACCTCGCCATGATTTCTCGCAGAGCTAGGAATGGAGATATCATCCGTACCGTAGAGGACGACTCCATTCTCTCATATGTCCAAGACTTGGAGTGTCTCCTCGGGAAACGGGAGATCCAGACTCGCCGTAACTCAAAGGTACACAGGAGGCTGTTGTTCCGTGAATTGGGCTGGAGGAGAAAGCACACGCAGACTTCCTTGACCATGAAGAAGAAATCAAGGATTTCATGGAGAGAGTCGACAAGCTGAAGATGGATGTTGCCGCATTAGAGGAGAAGATGGACTTGGGAGAAGACCTTTTTCCGAGTGGAGATGACGGACCCCTCGTGAGCAATGACCAGGATTATGAAGAGCTCCACCGAAGAAAGCCGCAAGAGGAGGCGCCGCACTGAGGACGCCACACCGAGGACGCCGCACTGAAGGGCGCAAGGATAATTGATGAAGACATCTAGTCGACCGCCATGTTATTTTATTTTCCGTCGATCAGTTAGGCCGTTATTTTCGATTAGTCGTGAAATTTGTAATCCGAGATTGAACCATGTTTGAGTTGATTGAATAAATGATTGGTGTGATTATGAGTGTGCATTCATTTGGGTAGTGATATTTTCTCATTAGACCCTTGTTCTATTCTAATTTTCTCGTCCACTCCAAAACACGGATGCCTCCGAGGCGTGACCCGGTCTCAACTTTCCGCGGAGCTCACCCAGCTGATCCAGCAGCAGAATGCCCTCATGCGGATGCTCATCGAACGAACAACAACAACAACAATCCACCGCCACCACCCCCTGTTGACAACTTGACCCGCTTCCTAAGGCTAAATCCGCGGTGTTCTCTAGTGGCACCGAGCGATTGTGGCGATGATTAGCTCCGCAAGGTCGGAAGGAGTTAGCCACTGCTGGATGCACAGATCACGAGAGAAGGTGCGCTTTGCCGCACATCAACTTGATGGACCTGCAGCCTCTTGGTGGGAGAACTACACGCTACTTATCCCATCGCCACCATCACGTGGGATCAGTTCCAGCAGGCTTTCCGCACCGCTCATGTTTCAGCTGGAGCCATGAGTGCGAAGAAGCGTGAGTTCCGCAACTTCGCCGAGGGAACCATCTTGTGGGGCATTACGTGGATGAGTTCAGCAAGTTAGCTCGCTATGCCCCGGATGATGTGGCCACGAGATGCATAAGCAGGAAAAGTTTCTCGAGGACTCAATGACGAGCTGGGTATGTAGCTAATGGTGGCTACCTTCAACAACTACCAGGAGCTGGTAGACAAGGCCACCATACTTGAAGGCAAGCAGCAGCAGATTGATAGCCGCAAGAGGAAGTATGGCCAGGGGAAGTACAACTATGGAGCTCAGCAGAAGCCCCGTTATGCCCCATACTCAGGAGGGCACACCCATCACAACCATGGAGGACATAACCATGGAGGAAATGGGAACAACCACAACCAAGACAACAAGTCAGGCAATGGAAATGACAATGGCAACGAGCATCGCCCTGCCCCGGTTCAGAAGGATCTAAGTCACATTACCTGTTTCAAGTGCCAGAAAACAGGGCACTATGCCACCGACTGCCCGGAGGCCAAGCAGAGGAATGGAAACGGCAATGGAAGCTCAGCAAAGAAGCCCAACCCTTTTCCTCGTGCTCAGGTGAACCACATTGGCGTGGAGGGCGTCTATGATCAGCCGGAACATCGTGGTTGGTAAGTTTTATTAAATTCACATCCATATTGGTACTCTTTGATTACGGTGCAACGCATTCATTCATATCAAGGGTAGTTGTGGAAAAGTGCGGGTTGCCCACTAGAACCCTTAGAAGCCCTCTTCACGTCGGTTCCCGGAGGAGAAATGATGGCGGGCTTAGGCTGTCATGCAACCCTCAACATCGGAAACCATAAATTTCCGCAGACCTCATAGTATTGGAAACCCAGGACCTTGGATGTGATCCTAGGCATGAATTGGTTGACGAAGTTTGAAGGAAACATAGATCTGTGCCCACAAGTCGATTCTGCTCACCACCGGGCGAAAGAGGATCAAGTATGTATCGGGCGTATCCCGATGAAGAATCAGTGCATTCCCTCACGGGAGTTGTTCAAGAGGAAGTGCCGATGGTGCAAGATTTTCCGATGTGTTTCGGAGGAATTACGAGAATGCCACGGACGAGAGACATTGAATTTCTGATTGAGTTATTGCGGCACAGCCCCAATATCCAAGAGACCCTATCGGATGCCCCGAGCGATTTGAAAGAGATCAAGAATCAAATTAATGAACTCTTGGAGAAGGGATATATTCGCCAAGCTCATCACCTTGGGGAGCCCCAGTTCTTTTGGTAGAGAAGAAGGATGGAACCCTGAGAATGGTTGTGGATTATCGTTCGTTGAACGACGTGACCATCAAGAACAAGTACCCTCTGCCAATGATTAATGACCTATTTGATCAGCTAGTTGGAGCCAAGGTATTCTCCAAGATCGACCTTCGATCAGGGTATCATCAGTTGAAGATCCGTGAAAAGGATATACCTAAAACAGCATTTACCACCAGGTATGGTTTATATGAGTATACCATCATGTCATTTGGATTGACTAATGCCCCTGCATACTTCATGAATTTGATGAACAAGGTATTTATGGAATATCTGGACAAGTTTGTCGTGGTGTTCATCGATGATATACTGATTTTCTCCAAGAGCGAGGAAGAGCATAAGGAACATATCGTCTAGTTACGGAGAAACTCCGAGAACATCGATTGTATGCCAAGTTCAGCAAATGTGAATTTTGGCTGAAGGAAGTCGGATTCCTCGGACATGTTATTTCAGGAGAAGGAATAGCAGATTGACCCGCCAAGGTTGAATCGATCACCGATTGGCGATCACCCACCTCGATCAAGGAGATCCGCAGATTTTCTCGGACTCGCGAGGATATTATCGGAGGTTTATTGAGAATTTCTCAAATATTGCCAAGCCCATGGTGAGCTGTTGAAGAAGGGCGCCAAGTACATTTGGACCAAGGATTGTGAAGCCGGTTTCGAGAATTGAAGAAGCGGTTGGTTACAGCCCTAATACTGATTTTGCGGACATACACAAGGATTACGGTATATTGTGACGCTTCTCGTCGGGGACTCGGAGGAGTACTCATGCAGGAAGGAAAAGTTGTAGCTTATACCTCCGGACAGCTACGACCACACGAGATGAATTATGCCACACATGATTTGGAGTTAGCAGCCGTAGTGCATGCACTCAAGACACAGAGACATTTCCTTATCGGAAACCGTTGTGATGTTTACACAGATCATAAGAGCTTGAAGTATATTTTCACGCAGAAGAGTTGAACCTCGAGCGGAGGAGATGGCTAGAATTAATCAAGGACTATGACATGAGATTGCATTACCACCCGGAAAGGCTAACGTTGTAGCAGATGCTTTGAGCCGTAAGAGTTATGTGAATACTCTTATAGCGGAGGATTACCCAGAGTTAGTCGATGACCTCGAGATCTTATTGGAGATAGTTCCAGAGGATATGTTGCAACTCTGGAAGTTCAGTCCACTTTGGCGAAAGAATTCGTGAAGCCGGAAGTCGGACAAGGAAATTGATGAGATAAAGAAAAGGATGAATGAAGGAAAAGCTAAAGGGTTTTGTAAGGATGAATACGGAGCTATATGGTACGAGGACCGTATTTATGTGCCCAATGATCCCGAACTCGGAAGCTAATTCTTGAGGAAGCTCATGATTCACCGTACTCGATTCACCCGGTAACACCAAGATGTATCTGGATTTGAAGGAAAGTTTACGGTGGGCGGTATGAAGAAGGATATTGCGAGTACGTAGCAGTATGCGATGTTTGCCGACGAGTAAAGGCGGAACATCGAAGCCAGCGGGTTACTTCAACCTTTGCCGATTCAGTGGAAATGGGAAAAACTTGGAATGGATTTTATCACAGGATTACCCAGGACCCGTTCAGGTTATGATTCCATCTGGGTAGTGGTTGATCGATTGACCAAGGTAGCTCACTTCATTCCCGTGAAGACTACCTATACCAGCGCTAAGTTAGCCAAGATATACATGACCAGGATCGTATGTCTGCATGGAGTTCCGAGGAGTATCGTGTCAGATAGAGGAACACAATTTACCTCAAAGTTTTGGAATCAGCTGCATGAAACTTTGGAGTGCGAGGCTGGAGTTGATCACAGCTTTTCATCCATGAGCAGATGGACAGACCGAGAGAGTCAACCAGATCACGGAGGACATGTTGAGAGCTTGTGCGCTAGACTATGGGTCTAGCTGGGATGATAATTTGCCATCTGCGGAGTTCTCATACAACAACAGTTATCGAGACCGATCGAAGATGGCCCCTTCGAAGCTCTATACGGAAGGAGGTGCGAACACCATTCTTTGTGGGATGGTGTTGGAGATCGAAAACTTTTGGTCCCGATCTTATCGGAGATTCGAAGAAAGTCAAGCTGATTGAGATAGACTCAAGGTAGCTCGATCGAGGCGGAAGAGTTATGCCGACGATGGCAAGGAAGTAACTTACGAAGTGGGAGACCGGGCATATCTTCGTGTGTCCCCGCCGTGGAATCAAGAGGTTCGGTGTTAAAGGAAAGTTAGCACCCGATTCATTGGCCCTACAAAATCCTCGAGCGTCGTGGAGAAGTTGCTTACAAGTTGGAATTGCGGAAGGATTGTCCGGAGTTCATGATGTCTTCCATGTTTCTCGGTGAAGAAATGCCATGCCGACATGGCCGATATTCCGTTGAGAGACACAATGCCCCTAGAGGCCATACAGCTCGACGGTGATCGACTTATGAGGAGAAACCCGTCCGAATTCTCGAGACTATGAACAGAGTCACCCGCAGCAAGATCATCAAGTTTTGCAAGGTGCTGTGGAGTCATCATTCCGAGGAGGAAGCCACCTGGGAGCGAGAAGAAGATTTTGCTAGCCAACCCGCACCTATTTGCTAGCCAACCCGAATCTCGAGGGCGAGATTCATCTTAAGGTGGGTAGGTTTGTAACATCCCAAATTTCCTATTTGGAATGTTTTACAATTATAGCTAAGCATCTATGCATATTGTTTGAATTTGAGTGACATTTGAAGTTTCAGAAGATTTTGAGTTTGATGGGATTTGAATTCAAAATTTGGCAGTTGAAATTTATTTCAAATCAATGCCTGACAAATACTTGAGAAAAAGTATGAGAGGAGTAAACATGACACTCCAAATATGTCGAAGAAAACTTTGTCAAAAATTTGAATTCAAAATCTGATTTTATTTGGGATTTTAGAAAATGATTTTTTTAAAGTTTGAGTTTTGCCCTGGAAAAATGTTCAAATTATAGGAATATTCCCTGATCATTTTGATATATATATATGTCCTATATAAAAATATATATTTTAAATATATTTTCTCTCTCGCACTAATTCAAAAAAAATAGAAAGGAGAGACCCAGGCGCCAGCCAGCCAACCGCCCAGCCCGACCTAGGCGGCCCACCGCGCAGCCCACCAGTGCTGCCCAGCCAGGCCTTGAGCCCATCGCCTGAGCCGACGCTTGAAAAACCTTCGCCCGGTCGCCCGACCGACCCGCCTCTCCCCTCTCTCACCGACACCCGGACCCCCCCCCTTCTTCCCCTCGCCCAAGCCAACCACCGCGCCGCCGCTTCTCCGAATCCCGAAGGATCCGGATCTCCTCCCGATCCTCCCCCGATCTGCCCCCTCGCCCAAGTCGACCCCTATATAAACCCCATTCCCTCGACCCGTTCCCCGTTTTCCCCTCGCCGACCCTCTCCCTCGCCGCAATCGATCGCCGAGTCCGGCGCCATGCCGCCATTGTCCCTGTTCGGTGCCTGAACCCCTCGATCACCCCGACACCACCCCGAGCTCCCCTCGCTCCGCCAGCACCGCCGGAGGTCTCCGCCGTCGCCCGGACCACCGGAGGCACCGCACTGTCGCCGCCCGAGCCACGCCGTCGCCGTCGACCCATGATAAGTCGCCGGAGATCCCCGCCGTTCGATCTAAATCCTAGGGTGTAGATTAGATCCCCGAAGGGGTACGGTTTATTTAGGTTTTAGTTTAAAAGATCCGGTTTATTCCGGTTTAGTTAGGTTTAGTTTAGACCGGCCCAAAGCGATTTATTTCCTCGGGCGTATTTTAGTTATATTACGCCGATGCGTTAGATAGGCCCAGTTTTCTTTTAGTTAAATTTTTTTCGTTTCTGTTTTTAACAGAATAGTTTCAGTTTTGTAAAATCCATATCTTTTAATCTACTTAATATTTTTAATTGATTCTTTTTTTGTTAGTTTGCAAAATTGTTGTAGTTTCTGTAGAAAATATGTTTAGTCATGTTAAAATTATTATAAATTGTTTTATTGTAGATTTAGACAGATTAGTAATTCTGCTATAAAGTGAGTTAGAATTATTTTATTTTAGTGATTATTTTTGTCACTACTTTGTTTTGACCTTGCCTAACCGTAGGAATTTATTTGGGCATTTTAGATTTAATAAAAAATAGTTTTAATCAAAATCATGTGGTTCTTATTTATTTAACTAGCTACTGTTTTCCTGTTGTTTTATTTAGCAAATAATTTCATTTTTCCTATGTGATAGTTTATTTTAGGTTAGTTTACGTAACTCTAGATCAGGAACTTTTATTTATAATAAATAAAACTTTTATTTTATTTTTTCTTGCTAGGATTGTTATAGGCATAATAGGAGTTCTATAATAGTTTTTGATGTGATTCTTTTTGCTCCTAGTTGCATAATGTTCTCTCTTCATTAGTTAGCAAAAACCCATGCATAGGTTCTGCTAAGAAAAATTTGGTTGTGCAAAACTATTTCTTGGTTGTTGTTTGATGTGGTAAAAACATTGATTTGGATTTCTTCGAGTTTTCTTTGGGTTTTGGTTCAATTGTTTTATGTGTTATGATAGTATGCTGTTATGTTAAGTGATCATATGTTAGTATGCTTATATGATTGTTGTTTGCCTGGTAGAATTCCCAGTCTGAAGCTTGCTACCACGAGTCCCTAGCTTTCGAAGATCGTCAGCAAGGCAAGTCATTGATCATATTTTTCTTTTAGTATGCCTATAATTTTATTGCATTAGAATTATACCTCCCCACCATGCATGCAGTAGGAGAATTTGAAGTTATGTTCTTGAGTAGTATCATGAGGTAGGATGAACCCAATTCCCCTTGTTACCATTGCCCGGGACGAAGAAGTTTATTTTGCTATGCTCGTAGACGGGGTTGGTTGAGTGATTCATAAGGGAGATGTGAGAGTCAAGATGATGACAACCCCATGAATTCAAGCTCAAGATGGACTTCAAAATTCACTACTGGGTGGAGGACAGTTGACGGGCACCCTGGAGAAAACCAGTGGTTGGCCGGGATGCATGGAGAAGCGCCATGAAATCTTGCGAAAGCTTCACCCAGCCACGAAGAGACGGATGTATACCCCATTGACCGGAAGCTTACATGCAGCCGCAAGCCATTATGGGCTCGGCTTGGTCAACCCTAGGTGTGACTCTGGCGGACGGTGCTACGAGATGTAGAAGAACGGTAGGATTGGATGGGTACGGCGGTGGCGGAGGAACTCTTGGAAGACCCTGTTTCGTTCATTCCGTCTTCAAACACCATGAAGTGCGAAGACTTAAAAGGAGGAGCGATTCTTGCGGGTAAAGTCGCAAACCTCTGCAGAGTGAAGATCTAATCGGTTAGCCGTGTCCCGATTCTGGACAATTTGAGCCTCTGGAACTTGGAGTATTTCGGATATCTCAACACCAAAATTAATAAATTAATTGTGGGGGTTATTTAATAATTGGGAATGAGACATTGGTTGGTGGAACCATCTCAATAATTACCAACATTTCGTAGTAATTGCAAACAAGTCCTTATTGTAGGGAAAAACTGGCTTTTTCGCAAAAACAATGAAACTTAGAGCCCCACAGCCAAATTGCATATAGTGTTAGTAATTTTTATTGTTATTCTCTCTTCATGACTTGCCGACATATTCAAAATGCTGACCTACACAGCTGCAACGTCTTATGTTGCAGAGGAGTATTCCGATCAGGAGTGAGGCTACGATCCATGCTTGGCGATTGCCCCATGGAGTCGGATGGACTCGCTATTCTTCTACGCTTCCGCAGCTTATTTAGTTTATTTCTCATGAGTTGGCCTTGGCGAATTTATTCTATTGTAATAAAGACTCGATATGAGAATCGTGTAATAAATTCAGGTGTGATTGAACTTTGATTATTTCATCAATGTACTGTGTGTGCCAGCATGATCTTGGGATGGTACAGCTACACAGAGACTTGACCGATTTTGGGTCGGGTCGCTACAGTTGCTTAAAATTCATAATATTGTTTCTAAGAGAGATGATCTTAGCGGGAGGAAAATACTTGGAGATAAAAGCATCTTTACACTTATTCCAAGAATCAATACTATTTTTAGGAAAAGACGAAAACCAAGTTTTAGCACGATCTCTAAGCGAAAACAGAAATAGCTCCAATTTAACAATATCATTATCCACATCTTTCTTCTTTCGCATATCACACAAATCAACAAAGTTGTTTAGATGGGTAGCGGCATCTTCACTAGGAAGGCCAGAGAATTTGATCTTTCATGACAATATTCAACAAGGCAGCATTAATTTCGCAAGATTCAGCATCGGTAAGAGGAGCAATCGGAGTGCTAAGAAAATCATTATTGTTGGTATCGGAAAAGTCACAAAATTTAGTATTGTATTGAGCCATCGTGACAAACGATCCAACACACAAGCACACAAGAAACAAGCGAAAAGAGACGAACGGAAAAAGCGGGTGAATAAAACGGCAAGGGTGAAGTGGGGGAGAGGAAAACAAGAGGCAAATGGCAAATAATGTAATGCAAGGGATAAGAGTTGTGATGGGTACTTGGTATGTCTTGACTTGACTTGGCAACTACGCTAGAAATGGCTAGTTGATAGGAGACCAAATATTGACTTGACTTGGCGTAAGCCTCCCCAGCAACAACGCCAGAAATCCTTCTTGCTACCTCTTGAGCACTGCGTTGGTTTTTCCCTTGAAGAGGAAAGGGTGATGCAGCAAAGTAGCGTAAGTATTTCTCTCAGTTTTTGAGAACCAAGGTACCAATCCAGTAGGAGGTTACACGCAAGTCACCTTATACCTGCACAAACAAATAAGAACCTTGCAACCAACGCGATAAAGGGGTTGTCAATCCCTTCAAGGCCGAGATAATAAGATAAATATTTTTGGTATTTTTATAATATAGATTGAAAGTAAAGATTGCAAAGTAAAAATAGATTGGAAACTTATATGGTGGAAGATAGACCCGAGGGCCATAGGTTTCACTAGTGGCTTCTCTCAAGATAGCATAAGTATTACGGTGGGTGAACAAATTGCTGTCGAGCAATTGATAGAAAAGTGCATAATTATGAGAATATCTAGGCATGATCATGTATATAGGCATCACGTCCGCGACAAGTAGACTGAAACGATTCTGCATCTACTACTATTACTCCACACATCGATGCTATCCATCATGCATCTAGAGTATTAAGTTCATAAGAACAGAGTAACGCATTAGGCAAGATGACATGATGTAGAGGGATAAACTCAAGCAATATGATATAAACCCCATCTTTTTATCCTCGATGGCAACAATACAATACGTGCCTTGCTGCCCCTGCTATCTCTGGGAAAGGACACCGCAAGATTGAACTCAAAGCTAAGCATTTCTCCCATTGAAAGAAAGATCAATCTAGTAGGCCAAACCAAAATGATAATTCGAAGAGACTTGCAAAGATAACCAATCATACATAAAAGAATTCAGAGGAGATTCAAATATTGTTCATAGATAATCTTGATCATAAACCCACAATTCATCGGATCTCAACAAACAGACCGCAAAAAGAACTACATCGAATAGATCTCCAAGAAGATCGAGGAGAACCTTGTATTGAGATCCAAAGAGAGAGAGCTAATAACTATGGACCCAAAGGTCTCTGGTAAAGTACTCAGACATCATCGGAGAGGCTAGGGTGTTGATGTAGAAGCCCTCCGTGATCGATTCCCCCTCCGGCGGAGCACCGGAAAAGGCCCCAAGATGGAATCTCATGCGTACAGAAGGTTGCGGCGGTGGAAATAGGGTTGCGTGGTGCTCCTGGATGTTTTTGGGGTATATGGGTATATATATGAGGAAGAAGTAGGTCGGTGGAGCTACGAGGGGCCCACGAGGGTGGGGGGCGCGCCCAGGGGGGCAGGCGTGCCTCCCTGCCTCGTGGCCTCCTCGCTTCTTTCTTGACGTCCACTCCAAGTCTCCTGGATGACGTTTGTTCCAAAAATAACTCTCCCGAAGGTTTCATTCCGTTTGGACTCTGTTTGATATTCTTTTTCTGCGAAACACTGAAATAGGCAAAAAACACAGCAATTTGCACTAGGCCTCTGGTTAATAGGTTAGTCCCAAAAATAATATAAAAGTGCTTAGTAAATATAAAAGTGCTTAGTAATAGGTTAGTCCCAAAACAGATAATATAATAGCATGGAACAATAAAAAATTATAGATACGTTGGAGACGTATCACCTTACTCCTGCTGCTATTCTGGGCAATGAGGACAACACTATTGATCTATCAAGTGATGAAGATCTTGCAGATGATGCTCTGGAAATGTTGATCAAGAGCAAACAAGAGGTCGAGCTCTTCCAAGATCTGCCTCTGTTTGATGCTGATATACTCAATAACTTCATTGATGAATGGTTTGAGGATCAAAGCATCAACATTGACGATCTGCAGCTGCCAGTGGACATCAGCGTCACGTTTCAAGGTGCCGTAGCCAACGAGCATGCCATTGTACAGAAAATTGTTGAGCTGAAGAACAAGATCGACTATGAGAAGGCACAGTTCAAGAAGCACATGGCCCAACTCAGTGTTGCTGATGTGCAAAATTTCTAGCAAATGATGAATGACCTCCAGGCCCAGTTCAACAAGAAGCGTGAAGAAGCCACAGGATCACGTGAGCGCATGAAGTATTATGCACAGAAGTGTGTGCAAGCACACAATGAGGCTGAGAAGAGAAAAGCACTTGGGCGTCCTGGCATCGACCCCAAGATGGCTGCCAAGAAGAAGAAGGACGCTTCTGAAGCTGAACCAAAGTCTTCAAGGCAGGAACGACCATGCATAGTCTTCCCTGCCAGCATGACTGGCTCGAAGCTAAAGGTCCCCTCAGCAGCTTCAGAGCAAAAGAAGACAAGGCAAGCTGAGGCTAAAGCCAGGAAGAGGAAGCACCAAGACGCCTCTGATGCTGCTCCCTCCAAGAAGAAGTTGAAGACTAAGGCTTCAAAGTCTTCAAGGAAAGAGCATGCTGCTGCCCAAGAGCCCTGAATGTTGAACCCATCTCAGTTGCACTTCCTGCCTCCACCAACCGCAAGCGCGGCCTTGTGATTCTTGAGCCTGCTTCCACAGAGGCTCCAGAAACTGAAGAGATTCCGGCTGCTGACCCAAACGCAGCTGAAGACATTGGTCATGAGGACCGTGTTAAAGATGATGTAGTCCTTCTTCAGCTTGAACTCAATCCGGTATCATCGCCTGCGCCCACGAGCAGTGAAATCATAAGCATTGGTCGTCCCTTGATGCCAATTGCTCAAGATGATTCATGGGTTGAGCAACAACCAAGCACCCCCTTGCAAGATGAGATCCCCCGTACTCCACCAGCTCAAGTCACCACTTCGGTGCTTGATGATGATTACATGGAACAGACCACCCCCTCACCAAAGGCGTCGCCCGCATTTCGCAGGCTTCGCAAATGCCTCAGGCCCCAGGTCTCCATGTCAAGCATTCCAGAAGAGGATGTGCAACGAACCAGCTTAGTAGCACGTCAAGTGTTCCCTGAAGCCATCCCTTCTGCGTCTGCTCATGGGTCTGAAGCCAAGGCTGCTGAAGACATCCCGGCTGCATCAGGCGATGAAGAGAAAGAAGAAGAAAGAGAAGTTATTCCCCCTGCCAGTGATCCAGTAGTGCAAGAAGAGAATGTGCTAATGCCAGACCTTCCAGTCATTGAAGATATGGAGGTTTAAACCAATGAGGCTGCCACCACCATCACAACTGAAGCCAATGACGTAGTCATGGCTGAAGACAATGTGGAGCACGAAGACAATGCTTCCACTGACGATATTGTGCAGCCAATAACTTCTAACGTAGTCGTTCCCTCACCAGTTCCGCACACTAGGAACGTGCTTACAATCATGGTGAGTTGGTGACTATCAAATTGCCTATTATGGTACCACCCACTGCTCAAGTCCCTCAATATGATTATCATGTGGAGCAGAGGCCTCAAACCCAGAAGTCGAAGCCAAGATTTGCCAAGGCTTCCAAATGCTGCAACTACCTAGGGCTCTTTCAGTGTTCTCGGCGTCAGAGAGCACAACACATTCTTCGACAGCGCCAAGAACCCATACAAGAAGCCCAAGATCACCTCTGACAGGTTTTGGAGCCATCAGCAATGAAGCTATTACTCATGCATTCTATACAACCAAGACCAGATTTTTTCCTCTTAAGCATCTGGATTGTGATGCCATTGCTGGGCTACCATGCCTTGAAGAGGCTCTTGAATGCTTCAGATATGTTGGGCTGCTGCCATTTGTAACTGACAAAGAGCATTGGAACGAAGAGCTTCTGCTACAGTTTTATGCCACACTTCACATCAGAGGCTACAACAGGGATCCGAAGACTTGGATCCTTGAGTGGATGACAGGCGATGTACATCATGAAGCCAAAGCTCAAGACATCATCGATCTTACTTCCCTGCCCACTCCTAGTGAGTTGTTTGAACCATGTTGTCAGCTTCATCAGAATGAACTACAGAGCATCTTTCAGAAGCCAGAGCCCAGTATGAGCCAGATGCTGAATATGATTAAGCCTTTGCCCCATGACGCCGAATACCCTAAGGAGTTCTTTGTCAAGGACCTTGAGTACTTGCCCCACACAGTATATCACATTCTGAGGCATACTCTGTGGACTATCAAAGGCAACTCCTCTGATGCAAAACTCGAAGGCGCCATGAAGACATTGGTATTCTATATCATCAATGGAATCAGATTCAATACCCAAGATTTCTTCATCCGACAACTTCTGCTTCTGGAATTGATCTCTTTGGGCTGAAGTTCTATGCTCCTTGGGTTATGCGCTTGATCAAGCTTCATTCCATTGTCAACTATCAACCTTCAGCTCGCAACCAAGCTTTTTGTACGCCGTATGCCTACTTTTTTTGAAACATTTCCGGTTGTTGTATCCTTGCCTGATGTTGACATGTCCGTTCAAGCCATCTACCCAGAGCCTACCAAGAAGCCTCTCCACTTGCAAATGTAGAATATCACAGCTTCACTCAGAAAATAGAAGGCATTCATGTGCCAAATTCTTCTACTCCTGCTTATCCTCTGACTGGCAACTTGCGTCTGCCGCATCGTGCCAACATTGAAGCCACAGCCAGTACAATTGCTCAAAGGCCTCAGAAGCGTCCTCGTGTCCTCAACGACTGAGAGCTTCTCGTATCCCTACATCAGAAGCAGGATAGGCATCATGACTGGCTGAAGCATCAAATGCAGAGTCTTCTGGTTGATGTCAATCGCATTCGCAACTTGGCCACCAAGAATTCATTTGTCGCCCATGAAGCGTGTCAGCGGTCCTGGAAGAGCCTCACACTGCTCTGCTCTGAAGATGATCTTCGCGAAGATGCCTTCACAGAGAAATTCAAGTTTGACTCCAGGCCACCACAATCTGCCAGTTGGCATCGAACACCTTTTACTGAAGACTCCGAGTATTCCTCTTCGGCTGCAACTGTTGTTGCGAGAGTCGTCGATGAAGAAGACGATGCCACTTCACCAGCAATGGCTTCACTGCACCATGACTCTGCATCAGGCCCCTTTTGCACCGCCCAACTCCAACGTCGACCCTGCTACTCCAACATCTTCTCCCACTGGGAACGAGTAGATCATCTATGTCTTCAAACCTTTTTGGTCCTTACCGACAAAAGGGGGAGAAGCATATGAGGTTGATAGTCTTCAAGCAGGTCCATATGGGGTGGTTGCATTATTTTTGCTAAGTACTTACAACTCTCATTTCAAAACTGTTTGGCTCTTGAGTTGTAACACTTAAACTTGCTGGTCGTCTGCTACTTTTGCTGCTACTTTGTGATGCGATGATAAATTCCGCATGAAGTCATTCTGCAGACACCCATTTCTCATTATGCATTTCATTATGTTCATTATACCTATGTATGCATGATGAATTTTCCTCATGAGTTGAAGAGGATCTCCACAAAGTAAAACCTGCCATGTGAATTTGCATTCAAAAGAAAACTACTTATATGCACATCTTCAGGGGGGAGCCTTTTACAACTTATGAAGACAATGACTTTGATCTTTAACTTTCACATACTTTCATCCCGTTCAAAACTTTGACCAGTTTGTCATCTATCAACAAAAAGGGGGAGATTGTAAGTGCATCTAGTGCCACCCTAGTTGGTTTTGGAGTATTGACGACAAACCTAGTAGAGGGACTAATGTGTTTGTGAGAATTGCAGGATAACACAAGTAGTAGGCCCTTATTGATTCGGTTTACCTACCAGAGATGACCCCTAAAATTGTGTGAAGACATTGAAGACAATGGTGGTTCGTGAAGACATTCACGATGAAGATAATGACATGTGAAGACATTCACTTGAAGACTATGGAGTGCGAAGACGTAGTTGTTTCGTAGTTTCCTTTTCTTCTTCATTGAGTCATAGGAACCACCGTACTGTTAAGTGGGGTCCAAGAGAACAAAGTCAGAATGACTGATGTGATGCTCAACCAAATCGTATAACTTCGAGCGAAGACAATGAGAGCAAATCTTATCCAGAGTTGGATGAGTCATCTTTGCCTGTAGCCCAAGCCAAGCTGCCGCGTGTGTTTGAAATCCGACTGTTGGACACGTGTCGGTTCCTTAGTTACCCAGGGTAATTTGGGACATATCTTGTCGGGTTGCCTCCTGGCTATAAATAGCCCACCCCTACACCATAAATTGGTGGTTGCTCAGAGTTAGTGCACGGCTTTTGTCGTTTGAGAGCAACCCACCTCCGAAGCCTTTGAGAGAGAGATCCTTGTGAGGACAAAGCCCAAAACACCCAGAGCCAAAGAGTGTTAGGCATCACTGAAGTCTTTCTATCCGCGTGACCTAAAGACTTGTTACATTTGAGGACCGTGAATCCTCTAGCCGGTTAGGAGTCGCGTTCTGAGCATCCGAGAGCCACTGTGGATCGCCGGTGAACAAAGTCTGTGAAGGTTTGGAAGTCTACCTTGAAGACTTAACAGAGTGATTGGGCGAGGACTGGGTGTCCTTAGCTCAAGGGGAATAAGGTGAAGACGCGGTCTTCTGAGTTCAATCTCAGCCTCCCTAACTGCACGACGTAGCTTGTCACAAAGAATGGAACTGGTCTACCAAATCCTTGTCTTCACCAAGCAACTAGTTCTATCCCCAACTTCCTTTACATTTCAGTTTGTCTTCATGAAGTCATTGCTCGCTTACCTGATCTGTTTGACTTCACTATGTGAAGACTATTACCTATTTGGTTTCATATTGTCTTCCATTCTGATCCATACTACCTAGCTACCGATAGTCTTCGTATTTTCACAATATTGCTTACTTGACTATGGCTTGCCTAGTGTAGTTTATCTGCCGCTGCATATCAATAGGTTCATTTCATCTATTTGTCTTCAAAGACCTTGTGTTTTGAAGACTTCCGTAAAAATCGCCTATTCACCCCCACCCCCTCTAGTCGATAACTAGCACTTTCAGGAGAACCACCCCAAGTCCACACAAAGGAAGGAGAAGACAAACATTAGCTGGACAGGAAGTCCCAGGCGACCCCGTGCGCATGGGACCCCGAGACCCCATGCCCATGGACTATCCAGGCAGTTGGCACTGTAGCACCCCATGTGCACAAGCGTGTACCGTGCACACGGGACCCCCATGCGCACAGGCCCAACTTACCCCGTGCGCACGGGCCCTAGAGGATGGGCGGATGAGATTGTGTTTTGGACCTCCTCTTCTTCCACTTCGTCCCCAAGCCTATATATTCCGTACCTAGGGTTATGTTTAGGGTTAGCCAAGACATCTATGAGATATTTGTGAGCTTTGCTCCTTCTACCACTCCATTGGATATCAATGCCTCTTAGGGGAGGATCCACTTGTGGATTCAAGGCCTCCATCTTGGAGAATACTACCATCATCAAGGCCTCGTCTCTAAGGAGTGGGAAGAACTCTACCTAGTGCTTGTTTTCCTTTGATTGTGCTTGTAATCTTGTGGATCTCATGTATGCTACTCCAGTAGATGTGTGATTTGGGTTTTTGTAGGACCTTGAAGTATGTCTAGGGGGGGGGGGGGTTGATTAGACTACTTGACCAATAAAAACTTAACCTTTTCCCGATTTTATAGTTTGGCAGATTTTAGCTATTTTAGAACAAGTCAAGCAATCATCACACAATTCAAGCAAGCATGCAAAGAGTGTATAGGCAGCGGAAATTAAAGCATGCAACTTGCAAGAAAGTAAGGGGAAGGGTTTGGAGGATTCAAACGCAATTGGAGACACGGATGTTTTTGTCGTGGTTCCGATAGGTGGTGCTATCGTACATCCACGTTGATGGACACTTCAACCCACGAAGGGTAACGGCTGCGCGAGTCCACGGAGGGCTCCACCCACGAAGGGTCCACGAAGAAGCAACCTTGTCTATCCCACCATGGACGTCGCCCACGAAGGACTTGCCTCACTAGCGGTAGAGCTTCACGAAGTAGGCGATCTCCTTGCCCTTACAAACTCCTTGGTTCAACTCCACAATCTTGTCGGAGGCTCCCAAGTGACACCTAGCCAATCTAGGAGACACCACTCTCCAAGAAGTAACAAATGGTGTGTTGATGATGAAATCCTTGCTCTTGTGCTTCAAATGATAGTCTCCCCAACACTCAACTCTCTCTCATAGGTTTTGGATCTGGTGGAAAGAGGGTTTGAGTGGAAAGCAACTTGAGGAAGGCTAGAGATCAAGATTCATATGGTAGGAAAGCAACTTGGGGAAGACTAGGTGGTTCTCTCTCAGAAATGGTAAGTTGGAAGTGTAGGTTCGTTCTGATGGCTCTCTCCACGAATGAAGAGGAGGTGGAGGGGTATATATAGCCTCCACACAAAATCTAACTGTTACACACAATTTACAAAACTCGGTGGGACCGAATCGTTAAACTCGGTCGGACCGATTTAGTAAACCTAGTGACCGTTAGTGATTTTCGGTGGGACTGACATGCATCTCGGTGAGACTGATACGGTTAGGGTTAGGGCATAACGTAATCTCGGTGAGACCATTACACAAACTCGGTGAGACCGATTTTAGTAATTAGCTATCAAGAGAGTTGGTCAGGTAAACTCGGTGGGACCGATTTGCTGTTTTTGGTGAGACCAAAATGTTACAAAAAGGAAACAGAGAGTTTACATTGCAATCTCGGTGGGACCGATCGCTCACTTCGGTTAGACCGAAATGTTACGAAGGAAAGAGAGATCAGAACCCCATCTCGGTGAGACCGAGATCCCTATCGGTAAGACTGGTTTGCTTAGGGTTTGTGGCAGTGGCTATGACTTTTGGAATAGGTGGCGCCGGATAGAAAGAATCGGTGTGACCGATTTTGGCTTTAGGTTTAGGTCATTTGTTGATGTGGGGAAGTAGTTGAGGGTTTTGGAGCATATCACTAAGCACATGAAGCAAAAGGCTCATTAAGCAACACCTCATCCCTTCTTGATAGTATTGGCTTTTCCTATAGACTCAATGTGATCTTGGATCACTAAAATGTAAAATGAAGAGTCTTGAGCTTTTGAGCTTGAGCCAATCCTTTGTCCTTAGTATTTTGAGGGATCCACTTTCATCATCCATGCCATGCCATTCATTGAGCTTTCCTGAAATAATAGTCTTGGGATAGCATTAGCTCAATGAGCTATATGTTGTTATGAATTACCAAAACCACCTAGGGATAGTTGCACTTTCAATCTCCCCCTTTTTGGTAATTGATGACAACATATAGATCAAAGCTTCAACAAATGATAATAAAATTTAAATAACATCGTCGCTTTGAGAAGTATGTGATAAGCAAGAGCTCCCCCTAAATTTGTGCATAGTTTTAGATTTGCTTTGGACTGCAAATGCACAATGAATTAGGCTCATGGGTTACTCTTCCATGTCACATACATCTTGGTGGAGCGCTCAAAATAATAAACAATGAATACATGCACTCATCACCAAGCATAGTGAGTGATCACATAAGATAGATAGGATAATATCAAGCATGCATAAGTGTAGCTTATGATCAAACACATGATCATCAATGTCTCACAAGCATAATATCTCAACCAAAAGGAAACAAAGATTGAAGAACCACCAAATAAAGCAAGAGAGAACAAAAGCAACACTCTCTCTCTCAAAGCCTATGATCAATACATTTTTCTCCCCCTTTGGCAACAAGTTACCAAAAAGTTCATAGAAAATGCATAGTGCTAGATCGACTCCCAGGCTTGATCTTCAGGTGGTGGAGTTTGGATAACGCCGAGGACGAAAGCTTCAGTTGATGTAGATGGAGCTGGAGCTGAGGTAGATGCTGGAGCTGGTGGCACTGAGGCTGTAGCTGGTGCAGTTGAAGTTGCTCTTGTCTCAGGAACTGGCATAGCAGATGACCTCTGGGCTCTAGGCACTCTGGCAAATGCATCAGTTGTTGTTTTGCCCTTCCACTCCTGCATGTCATCTTGTAGTTCCTCCACTGCAGACTGAACCTCAGTTACTTTCACATCTAAGTTATAGAACTTTTGTTCTATGATTCTCTCCAAGCTCTCCTGATTTTGAGTGAGGGTGGCCAATCCCTTCTCTATCCTCAGGGTTGATGATATCAAGTAACCAAGCTGCTCCTGCTTGTTCTTCAAGAAATATTCAGATGCCTCCTCTTGAGTTGGCATCTTGGCAGCTTTCTCCCTCTTTGCATTCTCCTTCTTCTCCTGAGCTTGAACAGATTGTGGATCATCTTCATTCATGACAACCTCATTGTCCTCAAAGTCTGGATAAAGTGGAAAGTGTTCCTTATTCAACTGATATTTTCCTATGCCCATTTTTGAGTTTATCAATTCTTGAATCTGAGGTGCATATCCACAGCAACTCTTCTGATCTGCTGCAGTCCTCTTGATTGTTTCAATGATCAGGCTCATGACTTTGAACTTCTGTGGCACATCAAACACATGCAACATGTTGATGGCATGCCCTCTGATCATGTTATGGTCACCAGACTTGGGCAACAAAGTGTGCCTCAGAATCCAATTTATGGTTGGCAACCTTGACAGCATAAAGTGAACTGATCCAAACTTGTGAGTTGCTAATGCCTTGTCTGGAATTTCCTTGTACATGTGAGCCATTGAATTGTGACCCATCTTATTCTTTGCATAAATGTCTAGGTCATCATCATTTTCCTCTGGGGCATTTACCCGCTTTGCCCACTCCTCAACAGTTGACTGGTACCTTGTACCTTCAGACATCCAAACAATTCTTCCATCTGGGTAAAAATGTGCTGTGGAGTAGAACTGCATGATAAGTTCATCATTCCAATTTGTGAGCTTTTTCCCAACAAAATCTGCAACTCCGCAAGCAACAAAGCTATCTTGCACTCCAGGATAGTGTTGTTCATTCTCCTTCATGTAGGTCCAGTCGACCCACCTCATATCACAGACTATGGGCTTCTTGTCCAGCAAAATTGTCTCATAAAAGTCCTGCTGTTCCTTTGCGTGGAACCTGTAATCAATAGCAGTTCTTCTTGTTGAAGCATATGGATCTGCCATCCTCCATATCCTCAATCCTGAGTCTTTCCTGATTCTCATGTCCTCAGCCACAGGATGGGCATCATTGTGGTCTGGTATCTTTGGCTTGAGCTTCCTCAGAACATGTCCTTCTTCATCTTCCTCCTCAGCATCCTCAGGCACTGGGGCCTTGTTCTTCTCAGCAGCTGGAATACTCCTGGTATTCCTCTTTGGTGCAGACTTGGCCTTGGGGGCAGCTTTGGGTGCTTCCTTGGGCTTAGATGTGGCAGCCTCCACACAAAATCTAACTGTTACACACAATTTACCAAACTCGGTGGGACCGAATCGTTAAACTCGGTCGGACCGATTTAGTAAACCTAGTGACCGTTAGTGATTTTTGGTAGGACTGACATGCATCTCGGTGAGACCGATACGGTTAGGGTTAGGGCATAACGTAATCTCGGTGAGACCGATTACACAAACTCGGTGAGACCGATTTTGGTAATTAGCTATCCAGAGAGTTGGTCAGGTAAACTCGGTGGGACCGATTTGCTCTTTTCGGTGAGATCGAAATGTTACAAAAAGGAAACAAAGAGTTTACATTGCAATCTTGGTGGGACCGATCGCTCACTTTGGCTAGACCGAAACGTTACGAAGGGAAACAGAGAGATTGCAACCCCATCTCGGTGAGACCAAGATCCCTATCGGTAAGACCGATTTGCTTAGGGTTTGTGGCAGTGGCTATGACTTTTGGAATCAGTGGCGCCAGATAGAAAGAATAGGTGTGACCGATTTTGGCTTTAGGTTTAGGTCATTTGTGGATGTGGGAAAGTAGTTGAGGGTTTTGGAGCATATCACTAAGCACATGAAGCAAAAGGCTCATTAAGCAACACCTCATCCCTTCTTGATAGTATTGGCTTTTCCTATAGACTCAATGTGATCTTGGATCACTAAAATGTAAAATGAAGAGTGTTGAGCTTTTGAGCTTGAGCCAATCCTTTGTGCTTAGTATTTTGAGGGATCCACTTCCATCATCCATGCCATGCCATTCATTGAGCTTTCCTGAAATAATAGTCTTGGGATAGCATTAGCTCAATGAGCTATATGTTGTTATGAATTACCAAAACCACCTAGGGATAGTTGCACTTTCAATTTTTTTAGTGCTTCTCCCTTGTGTTCATGTGTCTTCATCACTTTCCCCACCTCCAAGTGTGAAAAGATCCTTTCTAGGGTTCTACCCTACAACAGTTCAGCTCGATGACGTTCTTGCCTTCTTGATCCAGCAAGAGGGGCGAAGTAGTAGATGAGTTCCGGTAGCACGATGGCGTGGTGACGGTGGTGGTGAAACTATTTCCGTAGGGCTTTGCCAAAGACAACGGATTTAGAGCTGAGGATGAACTAGAGGGAGAGGGGGCGCCGCCACACGGCTTGGTGAATCGTGGTGTCTGGCGCCCCTCCACTCCTCTCATATATATAGGTGGATGGGGGAGGTGAGGCAGCCTAGGGCGTGCCCCAAGGGGGTCCAATGGCTGCCCTAGGGCGCCTGCCAAGGCGTGCCCCCCCCTTCCATACTTAGCGCATGAGGGAAGGAAAGGGGGGCCGGCGGCCCCTAGGGCGCCTCCCCTTCCTTCTTCCTTGCGTGGAGAAAGGCGGGAGGGGGCCGACCCCTCCTTCTTCCTTCCTAGGGCTAGCGGCAAGGAGGTGGGGCGCGCCAGCCCCACCTTATGTCCTATTAGGCCAAACAATTTCCCGAGCCTTCCGGAACCCCTTCCGATGATCCGATAATTATCCGATGTATTCTGGAACCCTTCCGGAGACCGAATACTACTATCCCATATATCAATCTTTACCTCCGGACCATTCCGAAGCTCGTCGTCATGTCCGTGATCTCATCCGGGACTCCAAACATCATTCGGTCACCAACATACATAACTCATATAGTACTATATCGTCAACGAACATTAAGCGTGCGGACCCTATGGGCTCGAGAATGATGTAGACATTACCGAGACGCTTCTCCGGTTAATAACCAATGGTGGGACCTGGATGCCCATATTGGTTCCTACATATTCTACGAACATCTTTATCTGTCAAACCTTTATGACAACATACGTAGTTCCCTTTGTCCGTCGGAATGTTAGTTGCCCGAGATTCGATCATCGGTATCTCCATACCTAGTTCAATCTCGTTACCGACAAGTCTCTTTACTCGTTCCGTAATACATCATCTTGTAACTAACTCCTTAGTCACTTTGCTTGCAAGCTTCTTGTGATGATGTATTACCGAGAGGGCCAAGAGATACCTTTCTGTCATATGGAATGATAAATCCCAATCTCGATCCATGCCAACTCAACAGACACCTTCGGAGATACCTGTGGAGCAGCTTTATGATCACCCAGTTACGAAGTGACGTTTGATACACACAAGGCATTACTCCGGAGTCCGGGAGTTGCATGATCTCATGGTGGAAGGAACATGCATTTGATGTTAAGAAAGCAGTAGCAATAAAATGAACGATCATATGCTATGCTAACGGATGGGTCTTGTCCATCACATCATTCTCCTAATGACGTGATCCCGTTATCAAATGACAACTCATGCCTATGGTCAGGAAACCTATCATCTTTTGATCAACGAGCTAGTCTAGTAGAGGCTTACTAGGGACTTGGTATTTGTTTATGTATTCACACATGTATTTAAGTTTCCAATCAATAAAATTATAGCATGAATAATAACCTTTATCATGATTAAGGAAATATAATAATAACCACTTTATTATTGCCTCTAGGGCATATTTCCAACAGTCCCCCACTTGCACTAGAGTTAATAATCTAGATTACATAGTAATGAGTCTAACACCCATGGAGTCTTGGTGCTAATCATGTTTTGCCCGTGGAAGAGGTTTAGTCAACGGGTCTGCCACATTCAGATCCGTATGTACTTTGGAAATTTCTATGTCTCCATCCTTGACTTTTTCACGAATGGAGTTGAAGCATCGCTTGATGTATTTGGTTATCTTGTGAAACCTGGGCTCCTTGGCTATGGCAATTGCTCTAGTGTTGTCACAAAAGATTATCATTGGACCCGATGCACTGGGTATTACACCCAGATCAGATATGAACTCCTTCATCCAGACTCCCTCATCCTCTGCTTCCAAAGCACCTATGTACTCCGCTTCACATGTAGATCCCGCCACGACACTCTCCTTAGAAACTGCACCAACTGACAACTCCACCATTCAATATAAATATGTAGCTGGTTTGCGACTTAGAGTCATCCGGATCCGTGTCGAAGCTAGCATTGACGTAACCCTTTATGTAGAGCTCTTCGTCACTGATGTCTACTAGGCAACTTGTTCTTGTAAACTTGTGTTGGGCCTCCAAACGCAGACTTTTGTAGGACAGTAGCAATTTTCCCTCAAGTGGATGACCTAAGGTTTATCTATCCGTGGGAGGCGTAGGATGAAGATGCTCTCTCAAACAACCCTGCAACCAAATAATAAAAAGTCTCTTGTGTCCCCAACACACCAAATACAATGGTACATTGTATAGGTGCACTAGTTCGGCGAAGAGATGGTGATGAAGGGTAGTAATGATAGTATATATTGATTTTTGTAATAGGAACAATAAAAAACCAGCAAGGTAGCAATTGATAAAACAGAGCACAAACGGTATTGCAACGCTTGAAAATGAGGCCTAGGGTCCATACTTTCGCTAGTGCAATATCTCAACAATGCTAATATGATTGGATCATATAACCATCCCTCAATGTACGATGAAGAATCACTCCAAAGTTCCTATCTAGTGGAGAACATAAGAAGAAATTGTTTATAGGGTACGAAACCACCTCAAAGCTATTCTTCCTGATCAATCTATCCTAGAGTTCGTACTAAAATAACATCAAGCTATTCTTTCCGATTGATCTAACCAAGAGTTTGTACTAAAATAACACCATACGATACACATCAACCAACTCTAATGTCACCTAGATACTCCAATGTCACCGCGAGTATCCATGAGTTGATTATACTATATGCATCAAACAATTTCAGATTCATAATACTCAATCCAGCACAAAGAACCTCAAAGAGTGCCCCAAGATTTCTACCGGAGAAACAAAGATGAGAACGTGCATCAAGCCCTGTGCATAGATTACCCCAATGTCACCTCGGGAATCTGCGAGTTGAGTGCCAAAACACATATCAAGTGAATCAATATGATACCCCATTGTCACCACGGGCATTCATAGCAAGACATACATCAAGTGTTCTCAAATCCATAAAAGTATTCAATCGGATAAAATAAAATTTCAAAGGGAAAACTCAATTCATCACAAGATAGAGAGGGGAAAACACAATATGATCCGACTATATTAACAAAGCCCGCGATACATCAAGATCATGACATCTCAAGAACACGAGAGAGAGAGAGAGAGATTAAACACATAGCTACTGGTACAAACCCTCAACCCCGAGGGTGGACTGCTCCCTCCTCATCATGGTGGCCACCGGGATGATGAAGATGGGCACCAGTGATGATTTCCCCCTCCGGTGGAGTGCCGGAACGGGGTCTAGATTGGTTTCTCGTGGCTACAGAGGTTTATGGCGGTGGAACTTATGATCTAGGGTTACCCCGAGGGTTTTTGGAATATTTGGCAATTTATAGGGCGAAGAGGCGGTGCGGGAGGCCACCGAGGTGGGAACAACCCACCTGGGCATGCCTGGGCCCCCAGGCGCGCCCTAGTGGGTTGTGCTCCCCTCGGAGCTCCCCTCTAGTACTTCTTTGGACCACCGGGTATCTTCTGGTCCAGAAAAATCTCCAAAAAGTTTCGCTGCATTTGGACTCCGTTTGGTATTGATTTTCTGTGATGTAAAAAACAAGCAAAAATAGCAACTGGCACTAGGCACTATGTCAATAGGTTAGTCCCAAAAAATGATATAAAGTTGCTATAAAATGTTTGTAAAACATCCAAGAATGATAATATAACAGCATGGAACAATAAAAAAATATAGTACGTTGGAGACGTATCAGGATCCCCAAGCTTAACTCCTGCTCGATCTCAAGTAGGTAATTGATAAAAACAAAAAAAAATGTGGAATGCTGCCTATCATGTTCATCATATTCTTTTCTTTTGTAGCATGGACATATGGACTTTTATATGGTTCAAAGCAATAGTCTAGTTTTGACATGAAGATTTCAATACTCAAGCATATAAAGAAGCAACCATGTCTGTCAAAATATCAACACTGAAGCAAGTTATCCCTAGCCCATCATGCTCAATCATTGATCCATTCATGAAACACACTCGCATATTAGCTACATACAATGCTCAAGTAAGATCATAGTGCCGCTTAGTTGGTGCTTATAAGAGAAGACAGAGACTCAAATAAGAAATAAAAATTGCATAAAGTAAATAGAAAGGCCCTTCGCAGAGGGAAGTAGGGATTTGTAGAGGTGCCAGAGCTCAAAGCTTAAATTGAGAGATAAAATATTTTGGGAGGCATACTTTTCCCGTCAACGAAAACGTCCGAGTAATTCCCAACACTTTCCATGCTAGTATATCATAGTCGGTTGCCAAACAGAAAATAAAGTTTATTCCTTTTTCCGCCATACTTTCACACTCCACGGCTAGACGTATCCATGGGTACCTTCCATACCAACACTTTGCAAGGAATTTATTATTTGACAACACAAAATAAATTTCTATTTTATTTCGGGACTGGGCATCCCTAATACCTTTGTCGTACTCTCGTGCAATGACAAGTGAATAAACACTCATCTTGAGAATAACACATCTAGCATGGAAAATATTGGCCAACCCTGCCACTTCATGAGTGGTATGAGCACAAAAAAAGGAAATTACTTTGAAAATTAGAGATGGCACATACAAATTTGCTTAGAACGGCACGGGAATACCGCATATAGGTAGGTATGTTGGACTCATGTGGAAAAACTGGGTTTAGTGATTTTGGATGCACAAGTAGTATTCCCACTTAGTACAAATGGAGGCTAGCAAATAGATTGAGAAGCAACCAACCAAGAAACGAAGAATCACATAAGCGAGCATTAAGCATAAATAACACCGAATAATGCACCACAAGTAATATGTAATTTCATTGCATAACTATTGACTTTCGTGCTTGCATAGTGTAACATCCCAAATTTTCAATTTGGAATGTTATACATTAGGTCATCATGCATATCATATTTTCTCGCATTTCTCGGATCCTAGGAAATTCCACGCAACTCAAGGACCCTCGGAGAGAGTTGGAGATTTCATTATTTTCATATTTGGGATTTCTCAAATTTTGAAAATAGGATCATTTGGATTTATTTAATCATCTTCATAAGTTTTCCGATAAAAAAATGAAGAGGGGGAATAATATGACTTTCCCAACATTTAGGAAAAATGAAGATTTAATAAATAAATCAAATTTTGGTTTTTCGAAGGTTTATTTGCTTTAGGGAAAAAATGAGTATTATAAAAATATGCATTTTTGCCCCGTTTTAAAGTTCATTTTGTTCGACTCATTTTTAGGAGTCGGGGAAAATTAATTTTATTAAATTTGGAGTCCGTTTGGTTTTATTTTTATTTCGTTTAGTTTTGTTTTAAAAAAACACACGCCGCCCGCTTTGAATAAAGGGCCCACTGCCCAACCGCCGCCGCCCGCCCAGCCGCCCTCCCTCCTCTCGCGCCAGAGAGTCCGCCGCCCGCCGCCGCCGAGTCCGGCTCGGACCACGGACGCCGCCGCCGTGCCCCTTCCCAAGGCACGGAACACCCCCCCTCCTTTATAACCCCGCCCCCTCCTTTTCCCTCATCCCGCACCGCCGCCGCCGCCCCTCAACCCGAGCCGCCGCCGCCTGCCGTCGCCCCTCGCCGCCCCTCGCCACCCGCCAACCCGCCGCCACCACCCCCTCGCCCGACCCAGGGGCGCGAGCCCCGCCGGCGACTCGCGGAGTTAGCCACCTCGCCCCGATCCGGTTTTGCTTTAAAACCGATCCGGTTTTTTTTTCTCGTTCGTTGTTCGGTTTTTAAAAAAAAAACCTAGATGGTTTATTTTTTTCGGATTTATTATTTAGTGAACGTTCACCGACCCGTTCGTTTCAATGAACGTGTTCGTTGGTTAGTTCTGTTAACGAACATCCGTTGTTTTAACTGTTCGTCGTTTTTCTTTTAAATCGGATTTAATCCGTTATTTTCCGAATTCGATTTCCGATTCGATTTTCAAATCTGTTTATTTTCTCGCTCGTTTATCGGAATCAGGTGATTCAAGCGCCTGGAGTTTCGTTACGAAACCGCCGTTCCGACTAACCTACTTAAGCAAAGTTTTGCTACTGTAAAATTTTGACCTAGTTTCAGATTGCTAAAACCGAGTCGTTCTCTCTCGACTTTCGACTTTCGATGCTTTATTTGATTTGATTCTTTTGTAACCAGGGTTCTTAAGTTGAACTCTCTGGTTAGATCTTTTATTCGAGATTTCCCTGTGCATTAGATGAGTACTTATTGTATGCTTGTTATTTGTCTGCGTTAGATCACCCGGAGTGCGCCGCTTGTTACTTCGAATCTCTAGGTCTCGCTGATCATCAGCAAGGCAAGTAACACTTGATCATACCTTTTCTACTACCCAGTTTTATTGCATTAGATCAAACCCTCAAACACTTGCATGTTTAGGATCAACTTAAATTGTGGGATTGGGAAGTAGATTGAGGTAGTACCTATTACCTGTTTACTTATGAAACCTTGGGAGTTACTTCTACGTTTGCTTAATTATGCCATGCTATGCTAGTAGACGTGGATTGGGTGAGTGAATATCCATGACAGATGTGAGATTGTTAATTAATGGTTTATCTAAGGTGGCAACCTAAACACACATCTGGGTGGATTGAGGCACTGGTTTCTATCGAGAATTGCTGTATTTCTTGGACCGCCACCCGGGCTCTAAGGGATCATAAGATTATTCAAACTGGAAACTTCCGTGTGCAGCCACAAGCCAATTATGGGCTCTGGCGTAGTTGACTAAATTGTGCGAACTCTTACGGGTAGGCTAGCTGATGTAGGGGATGTAGGTTGGTACGGTCTACCCACATGTAAGGTGCTAGATCTTACGAAAGACTATGTCTCGGTCATCCGTTTCTCAAACACCACAGGTCACGAGAACCAAGCGGAGGCGATCGAGTCTTGTGGGGAAAAGTCATGAAACCTCTGCAGAGTGTACAAACTAATCATGATTAGCCGTGTCCCCGGTTATGGACGTTTTGAGTATCTAGTACTTGAATATCATGTGAATCTCAACATGTTACTTCTAATAAATGTTATTGGGATTTTGATGAGTACTTTTTAATTGGGATTGAGGATGCTGTCAACCATTCTCAATGTTTAACAACCACCATGATAGTTAAATAAAATTATTCCTTTGTTGTAGGGAAAAACTAGCTTTATGCAAAAATGTAACCATAGAGCTTTACCACCAGCCATATATGCATGTAGTATAGGCTTTTTCCTTCATTACTCTCTATGTGTTGCTTTGCCAGCATATTCCATGTGCTGACCCGTTTTCAGGCTGCAACTTTCACGTTGCAGACTTTTCAGACGACGAGTAAGGTGTTAGGTCGTGGTTCTATTCTCGGTGATGCCGATGGAGTTGATGGACTCACTTATCTTCCAAGCCTTCATTGTTATTATTAGATGGCCTTAAGCCATATTATTGTAATAAGTTCCCTTGTGGACAACGATGTAATAAGTGTGTGATTGCTACTCTGTTATAAATCCTTGAAATCTTGTGTGGTGTCGAATTACTGATCCGAGGATGACACTTGAGCACGAGAGACTTGATCCTTTTGGGTGCAGGTCGCTCTGAGAGATGGTATCGAGCAGATTGACCGTAGGACACGACCACTAAGTTAAAGCCATAGATCACTACTCTCTTCCCATTTTCTAACTCCTCATCTTTTCTACTCTTTAGGATGGCGGACGCGAAGATCAAGTACACCCAACCAGGATGAAGGCACACCTTTTGGATTCCACTTGAAGGAAGTCACCAAGTACCGAACATTGGACTACCCAGCTTCACCGGAACTTTCAACGCCACTCTGCTCGAAGAGGAGCGCCGAAGATTCAAGCTCACGTTCGGGAAGGACATTCGTCCCAATCACCAAGCCTATAGATAGTGTTTTCGATTGCACCAACTTGGAGTCAGGAAAGAGCATGGCAGCTCACATCACCATGGGACGCATTGGAGAAGTTTATCAAGAAGACCTCAAGGACACCATCTATCAGATTTGCGGACGCCGAGATGACAAATGAGACATAGTCAGCACCAAGAAGGATAGATCCATTGCAGCTTTCATCCAGGAGTTAAACCAGCACATTCGACGCTAGGAGAACCAGATGTGCAACGATATGTTGGAATTGCAGAATGCAAAAGGAAGGATCATCGAAATTGAAGAAGAATTAAAGACTACACGCAAGGACTACATGGACGAGATCGTAGCTCTAGCAAGACACAATAACGATCTTAAATGCGAGATCGAAGAACTCAAGAAGAAGTTGGCGCTCGAGGAATGAAGACCAAGATGTCGGTTGCCCAGCGACTACATCAACATCGGCGACACCGATTCGGATCCAAGTGAACCCGACTTTGAAGATGAAGCTGGAGCAGACATCATGGAGTCTTCCACCGGTTCAAATTAGTAGAAGTCCCCCACATATTAGTAGTATTCCCTCCATGTAAACATTATAGTACACGCACTTTTGCGATAGTTAGATCGTTGTAAGCCCTTGTTTGATTGAATGAAGTGATTTTGTGTGCATTTGCTCATGTGCATTTGGGTAGTGTTTCCCCTTAGGCCTCATTTCTATCCTTAATTCTCGTCTCTTCTAAACCCATCAGATGCCTCCGAGACGCAACCCCGGGTTCGTTTTCCCGCCAGAGATCACCCAATTGATTCAGCAGCAGAACACCCTGATTCAAACATTGGTGCAGAACCAGGGCAACAACAACAACAATAACAACCCACCACCACCACCTGCGGATCACTTGACTCGTTTCCTTAGATTAAATCCGCCGGTGTATTCCAGTAGCACCGAGCCGATTGTAGCAGATGATTGGCTCCGCAAGATAGGAAGGGAGTTGACCACTGCAGGATGCACAGAGGGAGAAAGAGTGAAGTTTGCAGCACATCAGCTTGGAGGACCCGCATCAGCATGGTGGGAGAATTTTACAGCCACTTACCCGTGAACACTTTCACATGGGATCAGTTTCAGCAAGCTTTTCAGACTTGCCCATGTTTCAGCAGGAGCTATGGCCATGAAGAAGCGTGAGTTTCGCAACTTACGCCAAGGAGGAAGGATGTTGGCGATATGTGGATGATTTCAGTAAGTTAGCACGTTATGCCCCGGATAGCGTTGCTACGGTCTGACTAAGCGGGAGAAGTTTCTAGAAGGACTGAATGATGAGTTCAGCATGCCGTTGATGGTAGCAAGTTTCAACAACTACCGGGAGTTGGTAGACCGAGCTCTCATGATTGAAGGAAGCAGCAGCAAATTGAGAACATAAGCGGAAGTATGGACAGGGAAGTATAACTCGGAGCCAATGAAGCCTCGTTATACCCTAAATCAGGAATTCAGTTTCAGCATACCCATGGAGGAGGTAATTCGCATAACCATAATGGCACTAAGAATGGGAACGGGAATGGAGGAAGCAATGGACATAATCGCACCATCCCGTCAACACCATCCAAGGTAGACCTGAGTCACATCACTTGTTTTAAGTGCCGCAAGACTGGGCATTATGCAAATGACTGCCCAGAAGGCCAGAATGGAAATGGCAATGGAAGCTCTGGAAAGAAGCCCAACGCTTTCAACAGGGGACAGGTGAACCACATTGATGTGGAGGAGGTTGAAGATCAGCCCGATGCAGTAATCGGTAAGTTTTTGGTTAAGTCATTTACAGCAGTTGTTCTTTTCGATACTGGTGCATCGCATTCATACATATCAAGGGGATTTGTGGATAAGTACAAATTACCGACCCAAGCCCTTAGGTCACCCATGCTAGTAACCTCACCCGGAGCAGAATACATGGCTAGTAAATGGTGTGATCGACTACCATTAAGGATTGGACACTATGTTTTCCCCTCAGACCTAATAATTCTGGAATCCCAAGGATTGGATGTGATATTAGGTATGGATTGGTTATCAAAGTATGGAGGGAACATAGATTGCACCACAAAGTCAATTTTGCTCACCACACCAGAAGGAAGAAGGATCAAGTATGTATCACGGCACGAGCCGAGGAGAGCGCAAGCAAATTGCCTATCAGGAGTTGTGCAGGAAGAAGTACCAGTGGTGAAGGATTTTCCTGATGTATTTCCGGAAGAATTGCTAGGAATGCCACCGGATAGAGACATTGAGTTTTTGATCGAGCTGTTGCCAGGAACATGCCCGATATCGAAGCGACCGTACAGGATGCCCGCACAGGATTTGGCGGAAATCAAGAAGCAGATTAAGGAACTATTGGATAAGGGTTTTATTCGCCCAAGTGCTTCACCTTGGGGATCACCCGTATTGTTAGTGGAGAAAAAGGATGGATCGTTAAGAATGGTTGTTGATTATCGTGGATTGAATGAAGTAACAATCAAGAACAAGTACCCATTACCTATGATAAATGATCTGTTTGATCGTTTGCAAGGAGCTAAAGTGTTTTCCAAGATCGATTTGCGATCAGGGTATCATCAGTTGAAGATTCGTGAGCAGGACATACCCAAGACAGCGTTTACCACGAGATATGGACTGTATGAGTATACCGTTATGTCATTTGGACTGACTAACGCACCAGCCTATTTCATGAACCTGATGAACAAAGTGTTTATGGAGTTTTTGGATAAGTTAAATCGTGGTGTTCATTGATGACATTTTGATTTTCTCGAAGAATGAAGAGGAACACAAGGAACATTTGCGATTGGTTTTGGAGAAACTGAAGGAACACCAGTTATATGCCAAGTTCAGCAAATGTGAGTTTTGGTTAAAGGAAGTTGGATTTCTCGGACATGTTATATCCGGAGAAGGAATAGCAGTTGACCCCACAAAGGTTGAGACCGTAACCAAATGGGAAGCACCAACGACAGTTGGAGAGATTCGGAGTTTCCTTGGACTCGCAGGATACTACCAAGATTCATTGAGAATTTCTCAAGGATTTCCAAGCCTATGACTGAATTGTTGAAGAAGGATAACAAATTCATATGGATGAGGACTGTGAGGCAAGTTTTCGGGAGTTGAAGAAAAGATTGGTTACCTCACCAGGTTTTAATATTGCGGATCGGACTAAGGATTATGAGGTGTATTGCGACGCTTCACGTCGAGGACTTGGAGCAGTGCTTATGCAGGAAGGAAGAGTTGTTTCATATGCTTCACGACAACTTAAGCCCCATGAGTTAAATTATGCCACACATGATTTGGAGTTAGCAGCCGTTGTGCATGCCTTAAAGACATGGAGACATTTTCTCATTGGAAATCATTGTGAAGTATATATGGATCACAAGAGTTTGAAGTACATCTTCACACAGAAGGAATTAAACCTTAGATAGAGGAGATGGTTAGAGCTTATCAAGGATTATGATATGAGATTGCATTATCACCCCGGAAAGGCTAATGTCGTAGCAGACGCATTGAGCCGTAAGAGCCACGTCAATACCCTAATGATGGGAGGAATACCAAATGAGTTAGCCGAGGACCTTCGAGAGCTATGTTTGGAAATAGTTCCGAGAGGCTATGTAGCAGCATTGGAGATTCAGTCAACACTGATGGACAAAATCAGAGAAGCCCAAAAGGCAGATAAGGAAGTTTCCACTATAAAGGAGAAAATGAGCAAAGGAAAAGCTAAAGGATTTCGTGAGGATGAGCACGATACCCTATGGTTTGAAGACCGTGTTTATGTGCCCAATAACCCAGAGATCAGGAAGTTGATTTTGCAAGAAGCTCATGATTCGCCCTATTCGATTCACCCAGGAAATACCAAGATGTATTTGGATTTGAAGAATACTTTCTGGTGGACCGGAATGAAGAAGGATATTGCGGAGTATGTAGCAGTTTGCGATGTATGTTAGAAAGTAAAGGCAGAGCATCAGAAGCCAGCAGGATTGTTACAACCATTGCTGATACCCGAATGGAAGTGGGATAAACTAGGCATGGATTTCATCACAGGTTTGCCAAAGACCCGTTCAGGATATGACTCGATTTGGGTTATAGTCGACCGCTTGACGAAGGTAGCTCATTTTATTCGATCAAGACTACCTATAGCAGTGCTAAGTTGGCAAAGATATACATGACCAGAATTGTGTGTTTACGGAGTTCGAGGAGTATTGTATCGATAGAGGAACCCAATTTACCTCAAAGTTTTGGAACCAGTTACACGAAACATTGGGAACCAGACTGAATTGATCACACTTTCCACCCACAGACCGATGGATGACCGAGAGAGTCAATCAGATTTTGGAGGATATCTTTGAGAGCTTGTGCACTAGATTATGGATCCAGTTGGGATGATAATTTGCCATATGCAGAATTTTCTTATAACAACATTTACCAAACCAGCTTGAAGATGGCACCTTCGAGGCTCTGTATGGAAGGAGATGCAGGACACCGTTGTCATGGGAATGGCGGAGATCGTCGGTTGTTTGGACCATATTTGATTAAGGAGTCTGGCGAAAGGTTAAACTGATTGAGATAGGCTCAAGGTAGCCAGTCGAATGTAAGAGCTATGCAGATTCAAAGAGCAAAGCGATTGAGTATGAAGTTGGAGCAGAGTATATCTTAGAGTATCCCGCTTGAGGAGTTAAGCGTTTTGGAGTTAAAGGAAAGTTAGCACCACGTTTCATTGGACCATATAAGACTTTGCAACGCATGGGAGAAGTTGCTTATAAGTTGGAATTGCCAGAAGGACTGTCAGGAGTTCATGATGTATTCCATGTTTCTCAGCTGAAGAAATGTCACCCCGAGATAGCAGAGGTACCGTTAAGAGACACAGTGCCCCTGGAAGCAATTCAGTTGAAGGATGACTTAACATATGAGGAGAAACCAGTTAAGATTCTCGACTATGCCAGCAGAGTTACTCGCAGCAAGGTTATCAAGTTTTGCAAGGTTCAGTGGAGCCACCACACTGAAGATGAAGCCACTTGGGAAAGAGAGGAAGTTTGGCTCAAGGACCACCCTCACCTATTTTCTAGCCAACCCGAATCTCGAGGGCGAGATTCATCTTAAGGGGGTAGGTTTGTAACATCCCAAATTTTCAATTTGGAATGTTATACATTAGGTCATCATGCATATCATATTTTCTCGCATTTCTCAGATCCTAGGAAATTTCACGCAACTCAAGGACCCTCGGAGAGAGTTGGAGATTTCATTATTTTCATATTTGGGATTTCTCAAATTTTGAAAATAGGATCATTTGGATTTATTTAATTATCTTCATAAGTTTTCCGATAAAAAAAATGAAGAGGGGGAATAATATGACTTTCCCAACATTTAGGAAAAATGAAGATTTAATAAATAAATCAAATTTTGGTTTTTCGAAGGTTTATTTGCTTTAGGGAAAAAAAGAGTATTTTAAAAATATGCATTTTTGCCCCGTTTTAAAGTTCATTTTGTTCGACTCATTTTTAGGAGTCGGGGAAAATTAATTTTATTAAATTTGGAGTCCGTTTGGTTTTATTTTTATTTCGTTTAGTTTTGTTTTAAAAAAAACACGCGCTGCCCCGCCTGGGCCAAGGGCCCAGCCGGCCCAACCGCCGCCGCCCAGCCCGGCCGCCCTCCTCCTCAAGCGCGCTGAGGAGTCCGCCGCCCGCCGCCCGCCGAGTCCGGCTCGGACCACGGACACCGCCGCCGTGCCCCCTTCCCCAAGGCACGGAACACCCCCTCCTTTATAACCCCGCCGCCTCCTTTTCCCTCATCCCTTTGCCCGCCGCCGCCCCTCAACCCGAGCCGCCGCCTCCCGCCAACCCGCCGCCACCCACCGCCCGTCGCCCGACCCGCGGGAGGTCGAGAGCCCAGCCGCGACTTCGCGGAGGTAGCCACCTCGCCGCCCCGATCCGGTTTTGCTTTAAAGACAGATCCGGTTTTTTCTTGTTCGTTGTTCGGTTTTTTTTTAAAAAAAACCTAGATGGTTTATTTTTTTTCGGATTTATTATTTAGTGAACGTTCACCGACCCGTTCGTTTCAATGAACGTGTTCGTTGGTTAGTTCTGTTAACGAACGTCCGTTGTTTTAACTGTTCGTCGTTTTTCTTTTAAATCGGATTTAATCCGTTATTTTCCAAATTCGATTTCCGATTCGATTTTCAAATCTGTTTATTTTCTCGCTCGTTTATCGGAATCAGGTGATTCAAGCGCCTGTAGTTTTGTTACGAAACCGCCGTTCCGACTAACCTACTTAAGCAAAGTTTTGCTACTGTAAAATTTTGACCTAGTTTCTGATTGCTAAAACCGAGTCGTTCTCTCTCGACTTTCGACTTTCAATGCTTTATTTGATTTGATTCTTTTGTAACCAGGGTTCTTAAGTTGAACTCTCTGGTTAGATCTTTTATTCGAGATTTCCCTGTGCATTAGATAAGTACTTATTGTATGCTTGTTGTTTGTCTGCGTTAGATCACCCGGTGCGCCGCTTGTTACTTGAATCTCTAGGTCTCGCGGATCATCAGCAAGGCAAGTAACACTTGATCATACCTTTTCTACTACCCAGTTTTATTGCATTAGATCAAACCCTCAAACACTTGCATGTTTAGGATCAACTTAAATTGTGGGATTGGGAAGTAGATTGAGGTAGTACCTATTACCTGTTTACTTATGAAACCTTGGGAGTTACTTCTAAGTTTGCTTAATTATGCCATGCTATGCTAGTAGACGTGGATTGGGTGAGTGAATATCCATGACAGATGTGAGATTGTTAATTAATGGTTTATCTAAGGTGGCAACCTAAACACACATCTGGGTGGATTGAGGCACTGGTTTCTATCAGACTTGCTGTATTTCTTGGACCGCCACCCGGCTCTAAGGGATCATAAGATTATTCAAACTGGAAACTTCCGTGTGCAGCCACAAGCCAATTATGGGCTCTGGCGTAGTTGACTAAGTTTTGCGAACTCTTACGGGTAGGCTAGCTGATGTAGGGGATGTAGGTTGGTGCGGTCTACCCACATGTAAGGTGCTAGCGCTTCGAAAGACTATGTCTCGGTCATCCGTTTCTCAAACACCACAGTAGTCACGAGAACCAAGCGGAGGCGATCGAGTCTTGTGGGGAAAAGTCGCAAACCTCTGCAGAGTGTACAAACTAATCATGATTAGCCGTGTCCCCGGTTATGGACGTTTTGAGTATCTAGTACTTGAATATCATGTGAATCTCAACATGTTACTTCTAATAAATGTTATTGGGATTTTGATGAGTACTTTTTAATTGGGATTGAGGATCTTGTCAACCATTCTCAATGTTTAACAACCACCATGATAGTTAAATAAAATTATTCCTTTGTTGTAGGGAAAAACTAGCTTTATGCAAAATGTAACCATAGAGCTTTACCACCAGCCATATATGCATGTAGTATAGGCTTTTTCCTTCATTACTCTCTATGTGTTGCTTTGCGGCATATTCCATGTGCTGACCGTTTTGGGCTGCAACTTTCACGTTATGAGACTTTTCGAATTTACGAGTAAGGTGTTAGGTCGTGGTTCTATTCTCATTGATGCCGATGGAGTTGATGGACTCACTTATCTTCCAAGCCTTCCGCTGTTATTATTAGATGGCCTTAAGCCATATTATTGTAATAAGTTCCCTTGTGGACAACGATGTAATAAGTGTGTGATAGCTACTCTGTTATAAATCCTTCAAAGTACTGTGTGGTGTCAGCATTACTGATCCAGGGATGACACTGAGCACAGAGACTTGATCCTTTCGGGTCTGGTCGCTACACATAGGGAATCACAAACCTTAACACCAATATTCTTACTAAAGCATAATTACTCACCAACATGACTCGCATATCACTATCATCATATCTCAAAACTATTTCAAAGAATCAAGTTTATTTTGTCCAATGATCTTTTATGAATGTTTTTGTTTTATCCCTCTTGAATATCGAACACTTTGGGACTAGTTTCATATGTTGCAATTGCTTTTAACATGCTCAAATAAATTCAAGTGAAGAACATGAGCATACTATTTTTCTTCTCTCAAAATAATCTAATTAAAGCATGAGAGTGAATGACAAACTAATCCAAAAAGATATAAGTGAAGATCAAATCAGTAGTTAAGTACATGGGTAGCTATTTGAAGACTCTCTCTTATTTAAAAGTTTCAAGTCTAAGTACTTTATTAGAAAATCAATAAAAAAATGGCATTCCAAGGATAGCACACATCATGTGAAGAAGCAAAAACTTAGGCTCAATCGATACTAACCGCATAATTGTTCAAGAAGAAATGTGGGATGCCTACCGGGGCATCCTCAAGCTTAGATGCTTGAGACTTGTTGAAATATTATCTTGGGATGCCTTGGGAATCCCCAAGCTTGAGGTTTTGTGTCTCCTTAATTCCTTTTATATCACGGTTTTCCTAAATCTTAAAAACTTCATCCACACAAAACTTAACAAGAACTCGTGAGATAAGTTAGTATAAACCAATGCAATAACCTTATCATTCTCTACTGTAGCAAATCACTAAAATTATATTTTAACATTGCATACTAAATGCCTATGCATATTTAATACTCCTATCCTCAAGTAGAATCATTAAACAAGCAAACATATGCAAACAATGCAAACATAACAGCAGTCTGTCTGAACATGACAGTTTGTAAAGAGTGCACTATTCATCATACTTCCCTAACTCCAAACATTTTGAAAAAATACCACACTGTAGAAAATTTATCATATCTTATTTTGTAAAAAGTGTCAACATTTTATCACATTATGAATTTTCTAGAGAATTTTTGCAACAGCGATAAACTTTTTGTTTTGAAACAGCAACTCATACACTTGCAAATAAGCATGGGAAAGGCTATACTTGACATTTTTATTGAAGTAAAAGATGCAAAACATTATTATAGATTGCAGCAAGCAAATCAAAACAAAGTAAAATGACGCTCCAAGCAAAACTCATATCATGTGACGAATGAAAATATAGCCCCAAGTAAGATTACCGATAATGTTGGAGACGAAAGAGGGGATGCCTTCTGGGGCATCCCCAAGCTTAGTTGCTTGGATATTCCTTGAATATTAACTTGGGGGTGCCTTGGGCATCCCCAATCTTAGTGTATTTTCACTCTTTATTTTCCTCATATCGACATGTCACCCAAAACTTGAAAACTTCAATCACACAAAACTTAACGGAACTTCGTGAGATAGGTTAGTAGGATAAAGAGCAAACCATTCACTTTGGTACTGTGAAAGACAAGATAATAACTGTTCTCACACAATGCCTACTGCACCTTATCATTCCCACAATTCATATTGAGCAATATAAGCCATAGATACTAGGAAACAAGCAAACTATGCATTGAAAATAGATTCTGTCAAAAACAGAACAGTCTGTAATGATCTGGAAAACAACCATACTTCCTCTACTCAAATAATTCTGAAAAATTAGGACACCGTAGGGAATTTGTATATCTATCACCTGTAAAAAATTCAGATCAAAAGCACGTTCCAGTGAATTTTGAAAATTCCTGGACTGAGCGCAAAGTTTCTGTTTTTGCACAGATTCAAGTCAACTATCATCCACACTATCCCAAAGGTTTTTCTTGACACTTTATTGAAACAAAAGCAATAAAACATGATTACTACAGTAGAATAATCATCTGAACACACAAAAACAGTAGGTAAAAGTGTTGGGTTGTCTCCCAACAATCGCTTTTCTTTAATGCCTTTTTAGCTAGGCATGATGATTTCAATGATGCTCACATAGAAGATAAGAATTGAAACACAAAGAGTGCATCATGAAGCATATGACTAGCATTTAAGTTTAACCAACTTCCTATGCATAGGGATTTTGTGAGCAAACAACTTATGGGAACAAGAATCAACTAGCATAGGAAGGCAAAACAAGTACAACTTCAAAACTTTCAACATAAAGAGAGGAAACTTGATATTTGTGAGAAGCCTACAAGCATATATTCCTCTCTCATGATAATTCTTCAGTAGCATCATGAATGAATTCAATAATATAACTATCACACAAAGCATTCTTTTCATGATCCATAAGCACAGAAATTTTATTACTCTTGACATAAGCAAATTTAGTCTCATGAATAGTAGTGGGAGCAAAGTCAACAAAAAAACTATCATGTGATTGAAAATTAAAATCATGATGACAAGTTTCATGGTTATCATTATTATTTATAGCATACATGTCATCACCGTAATCATCATATCTTGCAAATTTGTTCTCATAGTCAATTGAAACCTCTTCCAAAATAGTGGATTCGTCACTAAATAAAGACATGACCTCTCCAAATCCACTTTCATCAATATTGTGAAAAGATTACACACCCACAAAAATAGTGGGATCATTACCTAGAGTTGAAACTCTTCCAAACCCACATTCATCATTGTAATCATCATAAATAGGAGGCATGCTACCATGATAACAAATTTGCACATCAAAACTTGGAGGAATAAAAATATCATCTTCATCAAACATAGCATCCCCAAGCTTATGGTTTTGCATAGCACTAGAATCATGGGTATTCAAAGAATTTATACTAGAAACATTGCAATCATGCTCATCATTCATGCCAATCATTTTATTGAATTCTTCTTCTGTCAACGAAGCACAATTTTCATTTCCATCATTTTCAAGAAAGACATGATAAAGATGAACAATATGAGACCACGTTAATTCCATTTTTTGTAATTTTCTTTTTAGAGAGCAAACTAGTAATAAAACAAGAAACTAAAAGGTTCGATTGCAAGATCTAAAGATATACCTTCATGCACTCACCTCCCCAGCAACGGTGCCAGAAAAGAGCTGGATGTCTACTACGCAACTTGTTCTTGTAGACTTGTGCCTCCAAGCGCACAGTTTGGTAGGACAGTAGCAATTTTCCCTCAAGTGGATGACCTAAGGTTTATCAATCCGTGGGAGGCGTAGGATGAAGATGGTCTCTCTCAAACAACCCTGCAACCAAATAATAAAAAGTATCTTGTGTCCCCAACACACCAAATACAATGGTAAATTGTATAGGTGTAGTAGTTCGGCGAAGAGATGGTGATAAAGGTGTAGTAATGATAGTAGATATTGATTTTTGTAATGGGAACAATAAAAAACAGCAAGGTAGCAATTGATAAAACGGAGCACAAACGGTATTGCAATGCTTTAAAATGAGGCCTAGGGTCCATACTTTCGCTAGTGCAATCTCTCAACAATGCTAATATAATTGGATCATATAACCATCCCTCAATGTGCGATGAAGAATCACTCCAAAGTTCCTATCTAGCGGAGAACATAAGAAGAAATTGTTTATAGGGTACGAAACCACCTTAAATATATTCTTTCCGATCAATCTATCCTAGAGTACGTACTAAAATAACATCAAGCTATTCTTTCCGATCGATCTAACCAAGAGTTCGTACTGAAATAACACCATATGATACACATCAACCAACTCTAATGTCACCTAGATACTCGAATGTCACCGCGAGTATCCGTGAGTTGATTATATGATATGCATCAAACAATTTTAGATTCATAATATTCAATCCAACACAAAGAACCTCAAAGTGTGCCCCAAGATTTCTACTGGAGAAACAAAGACGAGAACGTGCATCAACCACTATGCATAGATTACCCCAATGTCACCTCGGGAATCCGCAAGTTGAGTGCAAAAACATATATCATGTGAATCAATATGATACCTGATGTTTGCTTGAACTACGTCGGTATTTCCCCAAACAGGAAGGGATGATGCAGCACAGCAACGGTAGGTATTTCCCACAGTGACGAGGCCAAGGTTATCAAACTATTAGGAGAACCACGCAGCACCATGTAAACAGCTCCTGCACACAAAGAACAAATACTTGCAACCCGACGTAAGAGAGGGGTTGTCAATCCCTCAAGGGTAAAAAGATAGAAAAATTGTAGTAGATTGGATAAATAGATCTCGCGGGAACGCGAGATAAAATAAATAAACAAAAATTGCAGCAAGGTATTTTTGTATTTTTGGTTTAATAGATCTAAAAATAAAAGCAAATAAAAATAGATCGCGAAGGCAAATATAATAAAGAAGAGACCCGGGGGCCGTAGATTTCACTAGTGGCTTCTCTTGAGATAAATAGCAAACGGTGGGTAAACAAATTACTATTGGGCAATTGATAGAACTTCAAATAATCATGACGATATCTAGGCAATGATCATTATATAGGCATCACGTCCAAGATTAGTAGACCGACTCCTGCCTGCATCTACTACTATTACTCCACACATCGACCGCTATCCGGCATGCATCTAGTGTATTAAGTTCATGAAGAAATGGAGTAATGCAATAAGAACGATGAAATGATGTAGACGAGATCTATTTATGTAGAAATAGACCCCATCTTGTTATCCTTAATAGCAACGATACATACATGTCAGTTCCCCTTCTCTCACTGGGATCAAGCACCATAAGATCGAAACCATTACAAAGCACATCTTCCCATTGCAAGATAAATAGATCAAGTTGGCCAAACAAAACCCAAATATCGGAGAAGAAATACGAGGCTATAAGCAATCATGCATCTAAGAGATCAAAGAAGACTCAAATAACTTTCATGGATAAAAAGATAGATCTTATCATAAACTCAAAGTTCATCGGATCCCAACAAACACACCGCAAAAAGATTTACATATGGATCTCCAAGAGACCACTGTATTGAGAATCAAAGAGAGAGAGAGAGAGAGAGAGAGAGAGAGAGAGAGAGAGAGAGAGAGAGAGGAAGCCATCTAGCTACTAACTACAGACCTGTAGGTCTACAAAGAACTACTCACGCATCATCGATGAGGCACCAATGGACATGATGAACCCCTCTATAATGGTGTCTAGATTGGATCTGGTGGTTCTGGAACTTGCGGCGGCTAGAATTGATTTTTGTCGACTCCCCTAGGGTATCTGGAATATTGGGGCATTTATAGAGCAAAGAGGCGGGGAGGCCACCGAGGTTGGCACAACCCACCAGGGCGTGCCTGGGCCTCCAGGCGCGCCCTGGTGTCTTGTGCTCACCTCGGGCTCCCTCTTCGGTACTTCTTTGGCCCACTAGATGTCTTCTGGTCCAAAAAATTTCACAAAAAGTTTCGCTGCGTTTGGACTCCATTTGGTATTGATTTCCTGTGATGTAAAAAACATGTAGAAAACAGCGGCTGGCACTGGGCACTATGTCAATAGGTTAGTACCAAAAATGATATAAAATGACTACAAAATTATTGTAAAACATCCAAGAATGATAATATAACAGCATGGAATAATCAAAAATTATAAATACATTGGAGACATATCAATACCCCATTGTCACCACGAGCATTCATAGCAAGACATATATCAAGTGTTCTCAAATCCATAAAAGTATTCAATCCGATAAAACAAAATCTCAAAGGGAAAACTCAATTCATCACAAGATAGAGAGGGGAAAACACCATATGATCTGAATATATTAACAAAGCCTGTGATACATCAAGATCGTGACATCTCAAGAACACGAGAGAGAGAGAGAGAGAGAGAGAGAGAGAGAGAGATTAAATACATAGCTACTGGTACAAATCCTCAGCCCCGAGGGTCGACTACTCCCTCCTCATCATCGTGGCCGTCGGGATGATGAAGATGGCCACCGGTGATGATTTCCCCCTACGGCGGAGTGCCGAAACAAGGTCTAGATTGGTTTCTCGTGGCTACAGAGGCTTACGGTGGCGGAACTTCTAATCTAGGGTTACCCGAGGGTTCTTGGAATATTTGGCAATTTATAGGGCGAAGAGGTGGTGCAGGAGGCTACCGAGGTGGGCACAACCCACCTAGGCGCGCCTGGGCCCCCAGGCGCGCCTTGGTGGGTTGTGCTCCCCTCAGAGCTCCCATATGGTACTTCTTTTGCCCACCAGGTATCTTCTGGTCCAGAAATAATCTCCAAAAAGTTTCACTGCGTTTGGACTCCGTTTGGTATTGATTTTCTACGATGTAAAAAACAAGCAAGAAACATCAACTGGCACTAGGCACTATGTCAATAGGTTAGTCCCCAAAAATGATATAAAGTTGCTATAAAATGATTATAAAACATCCAAGAATGATAATACGATAGCATGGAACAATCAAAAATTATAGATACATTGGAGATGTATCAGTCACCTCCATAAACGAGAAAAATATCCTTGGTCCTTTTCAGGTACTTCGGGATATTCATGACCGCTATCCAGTAATCCACTCATGTATTACTTTGGTACCTCCCTGCCAAACTTATGGCAAGGCACACATCAGGTCTGGTACACAGCATGGCATACATTATAGAACCTATGGCTGAGGCATAGGGAATGACTTTCATTCTCTCTCTATCTTCTGTCGTGGTCGGACTTTGAGTCTGACTCAATTTCATACCTTGCAACATAGGCAAGAACCCTTTCTTTGACTGTTGATAACCCACAAGTATAGGGGATCGCAACAGTTTCCGAGGGTAGAGTATTCAACCCAAATTTTTAGATTCGACACAAGGGGAGCCAAAGAATATCTATAAGTATTAGCAGTTGAGTTGTCAATTGAACCACACCTGGAGATTAAATATCTGCAACAAAGTGATTAGTAGCATAGTAATATGATAGTTTTGATAGAAGTGGTAACCGTAATAGAAATGGTAACAATTTTGTAGCAGTTGTAAGAGTAGCAAAGGCAATAGTAACTTAGCAAGAGCAATATGTGGAAAACTCATAGGCATTGGATCGGTGAATTCGTTGGACGATATTCATCATATAACGGTCATAACCTAGGGCGACATAGAACTAGCTCCAGTTCATAAATATAATGTAGGCATGTATTCCGTAAATAGTCATACGTGCTTATGGAAAAGAACTTGCATGACATAATTTGTCCTACCCTCCCATGGCAGAGGGGTCCATAAGGAAACTAAGTAATATTAAGGCCTCCTTCTAATAGAGAACAGAAACAAAGCACTAACACATAGTGAATACATGAACTCCTCAAACTACGGTCATCACCGAAAAGTATCTCAATTACTGTCACCCTGGGGTTTACGGATCATAACATGTAATAGGTGAATATGACTTGCAACATCGGATCTAGAACATAGATATAATTGTGAAAGCTAATGCGGCTTGAAGCTACGTCGGTATTTCCCCAAAGAGGAAGGTATGATGCAGCACAGTGGTGGTAGGTATTTCCCTCAGTGATGAGACCAAGGTTATCGAACCAGTAGGAGAACCAAGCAACACTACATAAACATCACCTGCACACAAATAACAAATACTCGCAACCCGACGTGTTAAAGGGGTTGTCAATCCCTTTCGGGCAACGGCACTAGAAATTGGCAAACGAACGTGAGAGGGTTGTAAATATTGATAAATCGAACGCAAAATAAGATAAATTGTAGCAAGGTATTTTTGTATTTTTGGTTTAATAGATCTGAAAATAAAAACAAAGGAAAATAGATCGCGAAGGCAAATATAATAAAGAAGAGACCTCGGGGGCCATAGGTTTCACTAGTGGCTTCTCTCGAGAAAAATAGCAAACGGTGGGTGAACAAATTACTTTTGGGCAATTCATAGAACTTCAAATAATCATGACAATATCCAGGCAATGATCATTCTATAGGCAACACGTCCAAGATTAGTAGACCGACTCCTGAGGAGAGCATCTACTACTATTACTCCACACATCGACCGCTATCCAGCATGCATCTAGTGTATTAAGTTCATGGAGAAACGGAGTAATGCAATAAGAATGATGACATGACGTAGAAAAGATCTATTTATGTAGAAATAGACCCCATCGTTTTATCCTTAGTAGCAACAATACATACGTGTCGGTTCCCCTTCTGTCATTGGGATCAAGCACAGTAAGATCGAACCCACTACAAAGCACCTCTTCCCACTTCAAGATAAATAGATCAAGTTGTCCAAACAAAACCCAAATATCGGAGAAGAAATACGAGGCTATAAGCAATCATGCATATAAAAGATCAAAGAAGACTCAAATAACTTTCATGGATTAAAAGATAGATCTGATCATAAACTCAAAGTTCATTCGATCCCAACAAACACATCGCAAAAAGAGTTACATCAAATGGATCTCCAAGAGACCATTGTATTGACAATCAAAATAGAGAGAGGAAGCCATCTAGCTACTAACTACGGACCCGTAGGTCTACAGAAGACTACTCACGCATCATCAGAGAGGCACCAATGGACATGATGAACCCCTCCGAGATGGTGTCTAGATTGGATCTGGTGGTTCTAGACTCTGCGGCGGCTGGATGAATATTTCGTCGACTCCCCTAGAGTTTTGGGAATATTGGGGTATTTATAGAGCAAAGAGGCGGTCCGGGGGGCACCCGAGGTGGGCACAAAAATATCTCCGTAAAGTTTCATTGCGTTTGGACTCCATTTGGTATTGATTTCATGCGATGTAAAAAACATGCAGGAAACAACATCTGGCACTTGGCACTATGTCAATAGTTTAGTACCAAAAAATGTTATAAAATGACTGTAAAATGATTATAAAACATCCAAGATTGATAATATATCAGCATGGTACAATCAAAGTCATAGATACGTTGGAGACATATCAGCGTCGCATCCCAAAAAATTAAGAAATGATAGCTTAGGTTTCTAGCCAAACCATAGTTCATACGGTGTCGTCTCAACGGATTTAGACGGTGCCCTATTTAACGTGAATAAGGTTGTGCATAACCCCAGAATGACAGAGGCAAATCGGTAAGAGACATCATAGAACACACCATATCTAATAAAGTACGGTTAGGACGTTCAGACACACCATTATGCTATGTTGCTCCAGAAGGCGTGAGTTGTGAAACAATTCGACATTGTCTTAAATGAAGGCCAAACTCGTAACTCAAATATCCACCTCCGCGATCAGATCGTAGAAACTTTATTTTCTTGTTACGATGATTCTCCACTTCACTCTGAAATTCTTTGAACTTTTCAAATGTTTCAGACTTGTGTTTCATCAAGTAGATATACCCATACCTACTCAAATCATCTGTGAAGGTTAGAAAATGACGATACCTGCCGCGTGCTTCAACACTCATCGGACCGCATACATCGGTATGTATTATTTCCAATAAGTCATTAGCTCACTCCATTGTTCCGGAGAATGGAGTTTAAGTCATCTTACCCATGAGGTATGGTTCGCAAGTATCAAATGATTCATAATCAAGTGATTCCAAAAGTCCATCCACATGGATTTTCTTCATGTGCTTTACACCGATACGACCTAAACGGCAGTGCCACAAGTATGCTGCACTATCATTTATCAACTTTTCATCTTTTAGCATCAATATTATGAATTTGTGTATCACTACAATCGAGATTCAACAACAATAGACCATTCACTAAGGGTGCATGACCATAAAAGATGTTACCCATATAAATAGAACAACCATTATTCTCTGACTTAAATGAATAACCGTCTCACAGTAAACAAGATCCAGATATAATGTTCATGCTCAACGCTGGCACCAAATAACAATTATTGAGGTCCAAAACTAATCCCAAAGGTAGATGTAGAGGTAGCGTGCCGACGGCGATCACATCAACCTTGGAACCATTCCCGTCGCACATCATCACCTCGTCCTTAGCCAATCTTCGTTTATTCCATAGCTACTATTTTGAGTTACAAATATGAGCAACCGAACCAGTATCAAATACCCAGGCGCACTACGAGCACTAGTAAGGAACACATCAATAACATGTATAGTAAATATACCTTTGTTCACTTTGCCATCCTTCTTATCTGCCAAGTACTTGGGGCAGATCCACTTCCAGTGACCATTTCCCTTGTAGTAAAAGCGTTCAGTTTCCGACTGTTGGGGAACGTAGCATGAAATTTCAAAAAAATCCTATGATCACACAAGATCTATCTAGGAGATGCATAGCAACGAGAGGGGGAGAGTGTGTCCACGTACCCTCGTAGACCGAAAGCGGAAGCGTTAGTTTAACGCGGTTGATGTAGTCGAACAACTTCGCGATCCAACCGATCAAGTACCAAACGTACGGCAACTCCGAGTTCAGCACACGTTCAGCTCGATGACGTTCCTCAAACTCTTGATCCAGCAAAGGGTCGAGGGAGAGTTTCGTAAGCATGATGGCATGGTGACGGTGGTGGTGATGTGATCTGCGCAGGGCTTCACCTAAGCACTACGACGCTATGACCGAAGGAGTAAACTGTGGAGGGGAGCACCGCACACGGCTAAGAGAACAATTGGTGTGCTTTGGGGTGACCCCTGCCCCCGTATATAAAGGATGAGAGGGAGGAGGCCGGCCAAGGGGCACGCCATGGGGGGGGGGGAGGAAACCGACTTGGACTCCATGTCCAATTCCCTCCCCCCTTCCTTCTTCTGGAGGGGGAAAGGGGAAAGGAGAGGGAAGAGGAGAAGGAAAGGGGGCGCGCCCCCTGCCCTAGTCCAATTCAGACTCGCCACGGGAGGGGGCGCGGCCACCCCTTGTGGGCTGCCTCCTCTCTCCCCTATGGCCCATGTAGGCCCATTACTTTCTCGCGGGATTCCGGTAACCTCCCGGTTCTCTGAAAAATACCCAAAACGATCCGGAACCATTCTGGTGTCCGAATAATATCGTCCAATCTTTACCTCTCGACTATTTCGAGACTCCTCGTCATGTCCTGATCTCATCCGGGACTCTGAACAACCTTCAGTCACCAAAACACATAACTCATAATACAAATCGTCATCGAACGTTAAGCGTGCGGACCCTACGGGTTCGAGAACTATGTAGACATGACCGAGACACATCTCCGGTCAATAACCAATAGCGTAACCTGGATGCTCATATTGGTTCCTACATATTATACGAAGATCTTTATCGGTCAAACCGCAATGAAAACATACGTTATTCCCTTTGTCATCGATATGTAACTTGCTCATTCGATCGTCGGTATCTTCATACATAGTTCAATCTCGTTACCGGCAAGTATCTTTACTCATTCTGTAGTGCATTATCCCGTAACTAACTCATTAGTCACATTGCTTGCAAGGCTTATCACGATGTGCATTACCGAGAGGGCCCAGAGATACCTCTCCGATACTCAGAGTGACAAATCCTAATCTCGATCTATGCATTACATTGTGACATTTGATAGCACACAAGGTGTTCCTCCGGTATTCAGGAGTTGCATAATCTCATACTCAAAGTAATATGTATAAGTCATGAAGAAAGCAATAGCAATAAAACTTAACGATCATTATGCTAAGCTAACGGATGGGTCTTGTCCATCACATCATTCTCCTAATGATGTGATCTCGTTCATCAAATGACAACACATGTCTATGGTTAGGAAACTTAACCATCTTTGGTTAACGAGCTAGTCAAGTAGAGGCATACTAGGGACACTCTGTTTTGTCTATGTATTCACACATGTATCAATTTTCCGGTTAATACAATTCTAGCATGAATAGTAAACATTTATCATGATATAAGGAAATATAAATAACAACTTTATTATTGCCTCTAGGGCATATTTCCTTCAGTCTCCCACTTGGACTAGAGTCAATAATCTAGATTACATTGTAATGATTCTAACACCCATGGAGTCTTGGTGTTGATCATGTTTTGCTCGTGGAAGAGGCTTAGTCAACGGGTCTACAACATTCAGATCCGTATGTATTTTGCAAATCTCTATGTCTCCCTCCTTGACTTGATCGCGGATGGAGTTGAAGCGTCTCTTGATGTGTTTGGTTCTTTTGTGAAATCTGGATTCCTTTGCTAAGGCAATAACTCCAGTATTGTCACAAAATATTTTCATTGGACCCGATGCACTAGGTATTACACCTAGATCGGATATGAACTCCTTCATTTGCTGCTTCCGAAGCAGCTATGTACTCCGCTTCACGCGTAGATCCCGTCACGACGCTCTGCTTGGAACTGCACGAACTGATAGCTCCACCATTCAATATAAACACGTATCCGGATTGCGACTTAGAGTCACCCGGATCAGTATCAAAGCTAGCATCGACGTAACCATTTACGACAAGCTCTTTGTCATCTCTATAAACGAGAAACATATCCTTAGTCCTTTTTAGGTATTTCAGGATGTTTTTGACCGTTGTCCAGTGATCCACTCCTGGATTACTTTGGTACCTCCCTACTAAACTTATAGCAAGGCACACATCAGGTCTGGTACACAACATTGCATACATGATAGAACCTATGGCTGAGGCATAGGCAATGACTTTCATTTTCTCTCTATCTTCTGCAGTGGTCGAGCATTGAGTCTGACTCAATTTCACACCTTGTAACACAGGCAAGAACCCTTTCTTTGACTGATCCATTTTGAACTTCTTCAAAACTTTATCAAGGTATGTGCTTTGTGAAAGTCCAATTAAGTGTCTTGAACTATCTCTATAGATCTTGATGCCCAATATATAAGCAGCTTCACTAAGGTCTTTCATTGAAAAATTTTTATTCAATTATCCTTTTATGTTATCGAGAAATTCTATATCATTTCCAATCAACAATATGTCATCCACATATAATATTAGAAATGATACAGAGCTCCCACTCACTTTCTTGTAAATACAGGCTTCTCCAAAAGTGTGTATAGAACCATATGCTTTGATCACACTATCAAAGCGTATATTCCAACTCCGAGAGGCTTGCACCAGTCCATAAATGGATCGCTGCAGCTTGCACACTTTGTTAGCACCTTTAAGATCGACAAAACCTTCTGGTTGCCTTATATACAACTCTTCTTTAAGAAATCAAACGAATGCAGTTTTGACATCCATTTGCCAAAGTTCATAATCATAAAATGCGGCAATTGCTACCATGTTTCGGACAGACGTAAGCATCGCTACGGGTGAGAAGGTCTCATCGTCGTCAACTCCTTGAACTTGCCAAAAACCTTTCACAACAAGTCGAGCTTTGTAGACAGTAACATTACCGTTAGCATCAGTCTTCTTCTTGAAGATCCATTTATTTTCTGTGGCTTGCCGATCATCGGGCAAGTCAACCAAAGTCCATACTTTGTTCTCATACATGGATCCCATCTCAAATTTCATGGCCTCGAGCCATTTCACGGAATCTGGGCTCATCATTGCTTCCTCATAGTTCGTAGGTTCGTCATGGTCTAGTAACATGACTTCCAAAACAGGATTTCCGTACCACTCTAGTGCGGAACGTACTCTAGTTGACCTACGAGGTTCGTAGTAACTTGATCTAAAGTTTCATGATCATCATCATGAACTTCCTCACTAACTGGTGTAGGCATCACTGGAACAGATTTCTGTGATGAGCTACTTTCCAATTCGAGAGAAGGTACAATTACCTCATCAAGTTCTACATTCCTCCCACTCACTTCTTTCGAGAGAAACTCCTTCTCTAGAAAGGATCCATTCTTAGCAAGAAATATCTTGCCTTCGGATCTGTGATAGAAGGTGTACCCAACAGTTTCTTTTGGGTATCCTATGAAGACGCACTTCTCCGATTTGGGTTCGAGCTTATCAGGTTGAAGCTTTTTCACATAAGCATCGCAACCCCAAACTTTAAGAAACGATAGCTTAGGTTTCTTGCCAAACCACATTTCATATGGTGTTGTCTCAACGGATTTAGATGGTGCCCTATTTAACATGAATGCAGTTGTCTCTAATTCATAACCCCAAAATGATAGTGGTAAATCGGTAAGAGACATCATAGATCGCACCATATCTAATAAAGTACGGTTACGACATTCGGACACACCATTACGCTGTGGTGTTCCAGGCGGCGTGAGTTGCGAAACTATTCCACATTGTTTCAAATGAAGACCAAACTCGTAACTCAAATATTCGCCTTAGCGATCAGATCGTAGAAACTTTATTTTCTTGTTACGATGATTTTCCACTTAACTCTGAAATTCTTTGTACTTTTCAAATGTTTCAGAATTATGTTTCATTAAGTAGATATACCCATATCTGCTCAAATCATTTGTGAAGGTCAGAAAATAACGATACCCATCGCGAGCCTCAACACTTATCGGAACGCATACATCAGTACGTATTATTTCCAATAAGTCAGTGGCTCACTCCATTGTTCCGGAGGACGGAGTCTTAGTTATCTTGGCCATGAGGCATGGTTCGCAAGTATCAGGTGATTCATAATCAAGTGATTCCAAAAGCCCATCTGCATGGAGTTTCTTCATGCGCTTTACACCAATATGACCTAAACGGCAGTGCCACAAATAAGTTGCACTATCATTATTGACTTTGCATCTATTGGCATCAATATTATGAGTATGTGTATCACCACGATCGAGATTCAACAAAAATATACCACTCATTAAGGGTGCATGACCATAAAAGATATTACTCATATAAATAGAACAACCGTTATTCTCTGATTTAAATGAATAACCGTCTCGCATCAAACAAGATCAAGATATAATGTTCATGCTCAACGCTAGCACCAAATAACAATTATTCAGGTCTAAAACCAATCCCGAATGTAGATGTAGAGGTAGCGTGTCGACGGTGATCACATCGACCTTGGAACCATTTCCGACGCGCATCGTCACCTCGTCCTTAGCCAATCTTCGTTTAATCATAGCCCCTATTCCGAGTTGCAAATATGAGCAACAGAACTAGTATCAAATACCCAGGCACTACTACAAGCATTAGTAAGGTACACATCAATAACATGTATATCAAATATACCTTTGTTCACTTTTCCATCCTTCTTATCCGCCAAATACTTGGGGCAGTTCCGCTTCCAGTGACCAGTCCCTTTGCAGTAGAAGCACTCAATTTCAGGCTTAGGTCCAGACTTGGGCTTCTTCCCGGGAGTAGCAACTTGTTTGTTATTCTTCTTGAAGTTCCCCTTCTTACCTTTGCCTTTTTTCTTGAAACTAGTATGTAACACCCCGGATGTAACTTGCAATATTTGTAACTCCAACTCTTGCCATTTTCGGCTTTAAGTTATGATTTCCCTTCGTGGTTGGGTTTTTTTGTCTTCGTTTTGCTTTTTGTTCATGTCATGCATTTCACATCGTGTCATCATGTTCATCTCATTTGTATACGTGTTCGTCTCATGCATCCGAGCATTTTCCCCGTTGTCCATTTTGCAATCCGACACTCCCACATGCACTGGCGCACCCCTCTTGTCTCTTTTCATGAGCGGGTGTTAAACGTTCTCAGAATGGACCGAGATTTGCCAAGTGGCCTTGGTACACCACCGGTAGACCGCCTGTCAAATTTTGTTCCATTTGGAGTCCGTTTAATGCTCCAACGGTTAACCGGGTTACAACGAAAGCCTCATGTGTGTTGCAGCCCAACACCCCTCCAAACCAGCCCAATAACCTATCCAAACCACTTCCATGTCCTCCGTCGTCGGATCACGATCGTGTGGGAGAAAACTACACCTCATTTGGACACTCCTACCTCCTACCTATAAATAGGTGCTCCCCTCCAAAATTTTCGTCCAGTCCAACCCTAACCTAGCCCCTCTCCGCCGCCGCACACGTCTGACAGACGTCCGGACGCGTCCGCCGCCGCCATCGACCAATCAGCCTCCGCCAAATCGCCTCCACCGCGCCCACATCGCCGCCGCCGCCGGGCCAGATCCGCCCGCCCGGGCCGAATGGGCCTCGCCGGCCCGCTTCGCCGCTGCCTCGCCGCCCGCTTCCCGCCGCCCGGCCTTGCTCTGCCGCCATGCCTTCCTCACCGGAGCTCCTCCACGCCGGCAACCCCGCGCCTGCGCCGCCAACCGTCGCCGCCACCTCGGACTCCGCGCGTCTCCTGCCGTCGCCGGTGACTCCTCCGGCCAGATCCGGGCAGGAGCCGCCCGGATCCGCCATTTCCTCGCCGACCCCCGCCACCACTGCCTCGTCAGAGTGCGTTCCCCCACCTCGGTTCACAGGCCGACGAACCCTAGATCCGTATTTCGCGCGAAGTTGTTTTTTTGGCCAAGTCCTTTTCCCTGCAACATTTTTGTGCCCCTGTTCATCGCCTCATATCTCCACAACCGTAGCTCCGTTTCATGCATATGATATATCAAAATGTTCATTGTGAGATTCTCTTCATTTTGTTCCATTGTTGAATGCTTGTTTGAGTTCATCTTGATGCCCTAATCATTGATGCAAGAGTGCTATAAAATGTTTACTGCTGTTACTTATCAGTTTATGGTGTTTTGTCATTTTTGTTGCATTTGATGTGTGCATCATATGAGCATGAGCTTTACATGTGTTTTGAACAAAAACATGCCATATTTACGGAGGTTCTTGCCATGTATTTTTTTGATCTATGTGGTGACTATCACAAGCATGCATAGTAGCCCCCACAATGTTGCTGTTTTCAGGGACTTGGGATTTTGCTGACATTTTCCTGCCGTTATTTTGATGCCATGTAAACTTGATGCTACAGTGATATACATGCTTGTTTTGAGATACTTCACTAAGGGTGTTTTGAACATGTGGTTATGATCTATCCATCCATGCCCCTATTTGCAATTATGGAGTTGTCTAGCATGTCTTGTGCTTGCTCTACTTTTGCTATAAAATGTTCCTCGCAGATTGTTTACATGTTAATCAATATTGCCATGGTTGTTGCTATTGATCCATGCATCCTATGAGCATTCTCTTGCCATGGTTAGCTTATTGAACATGTATTCTTGCTGTTGATATTCTTAGATTTTCATGCAATGCTTTGTGGTGAGTGGTTTGAGCTCGCAAATTTTCTATCATAATTCTGTTTATGCCATGCTCTGTTTTTCAGCTGTCTGAAACTGTTAATAAAACTTGCTATGTTTACATGGGTGCCATCATATCTTCTGTGCCTTTTTGGCTCATCATCAGTAAGGGACTTTTGTTCTATGAATTTAGTGGAATCATGCCATGCTTTTGTTTGCTATAATATGTTTCTGTAGCATGTCATTTGGTTGACCTAAACAGTGCTTCCTGATGTTGTTTTTGACATGTTAGTACTTTCACCAAGTCTGTGAAGCTGATATCTTTTGCATTTTTGCCATGCTTGTTTGAAACTGCTCTTGTGTGATTTAGCCGTAGCTCAGTGTTCATGTTTTGTCAATCATCTTGTGTACATCACTTCCATATGTTTTGTTGTTATGTTGGAGTGCAATAGCTTAGTTTCTTGCTGCACGCTAAGTAGCATTGTGCTGTTAATTACAGTTTTACACAATCCTTGTTTTGCTTGCCATTTGCAAACCGTGCATCCGTTTCCGGTGATCTTTATATCAATTTCAACCGAAATCATCTCATCTTTCCAGCGGCATACTTGGTTTGCCAAGTTGATGCCTTGTTCATCCTTTCCCTTCCGGAGCACGCATATGCATTGCATATCACATCTCGCATATCATGCCATGCATTGCACCGTGATTCATTGTTGTTCCATTGCTTGTGTTCTTGATTTGGGTAGAGCCGGGAGACGAGTACGTGAATGAGGAACCTGTTGACAATGCTTACGAGGATCAAGCTTTCGACAACTCTGAGAACTTTGCAGGCAAGATGACCATACCCTCGAAATCACTTCTATCTTTGCTTGCCAGTTGTTAGATCTATTGCTATGCCGCGCTACCTACCACTTACTATATCATGCCTCCCATATTTCCATGTCAAGCCTCTAACCCACCTTTCCTAGCAAACCCTTTTTTGGCTATGTTACCGCTTTTGCTCAGCCCCTCGTATAGCGTTGCTAGTTGCAGGTGAAGATGAAGTTTGTTCCATGTTGGAACATGGATATTGTTGGGATATCATTATTATATCTTATTTAATATAATGCATCTATATACTTGGTAAAGGGTGGAAGGCTTGGCCTTATGCCTGGTGTTTTGTTCCACTCTTGCCTCCCTAGTTTCCGTCATACCGGTGTTATGTTCCTTGATTTTGTGTTCCTTACGCGGTTGGGTGTTATGGGAACCCCTTGACAGTTCGCTTTGAATAAAACTCCTCCAGCAAGGCCCAACCTTGGTTTTACCATTTGCCTACCTAAGCCTTTTTCCCTTGGGTTCCGCGGACTCAAGGGTCATCTTTATTTTAAACCCCCGGGCCAGTGCTCCTCTGAGTGTTGGTCCAACCTGTCAGCCGCCGGTGGTCACCAGGGGCAACTCTGGGATAGCCTACCGGAAGTTTGGACAATCCGGTGTGCCCTGAGAACGAGATATGTGCAGCTCCTATCGGGATTTGTCGGCACAGTCGGGTGGCTTTGCTGGTCTTGTTTTACCATCATCGAACTGTCTTGTAACCGGGATTCCGAGTCTGATCGGGTCTTCCTGGGAGAAAGAATATCCTTCGTTGACCGTGAGAGCTTGTGATGGGCTGAGTTGGGACACCCCTGCAGGGTATGAACTTTCGAGAGCCGTGCCCGCGGTTATGTGGCAGATGGGAATTTGTTAATATCCGGTTGTAGAGAACTTGACACTTAACTTAATTAAATTGAATCAACCGCGTGTGTAGCCGTGATGGTCTCTTTTCGGCGGAGTCCGGGAAGAGAACATGGTCTTGTGTTATGCTTGAACGTAAGTAGCTTCAGGATCACTTATTGATCACTTATAGCTTCTCGACCGTGCATTGCTCCTCTTCTCGCTCTCATTTGCGTATGTTAGCCACCATATAAGCTAGTGCTTGCTGCAGCTCCGCCTCACTACCCTTTCCACCCTTAAGCTTAAATAGTCTTGATCTAGCGGGTGTGAGATTGATGAGTACTTGTGACTCACGGATACTTCCAAACAGTTGCAGGTGCCGACGATGCCAGTGCAGGCAATGCAACCAAAATCAAGTGGGAATTCGATGAAGACTTGGGCCGCTATTATGTTTCCTTTCCTGATGATCAGTAGTGGAGCCCAGTTGGGACGATGGGGATCTAGCATTTGGGGTTGTCTTCTTTTATTTTGGTTCCATACTCGGACCTTGATTGTACCCTGAATGATGTATGTTTAATTTATGTATTGTGTGAAGTGGCGATTGTAAGCCAACTCTTTATCCCATTCTTGTTCATTACATGGGATTGTGTGAAGATGACCCTTCTTGCAACAAAACCACCATGCGGTTATGCCTCCAAGTCGTGCCTTGACGCGTGGGAGATATAGCCGCATCGTGGGCATTACATAGTGGTCTTGTTAACCATCAACACTTGATGCTCCTTCTTGATTTCTACCTCCGCAGCCTTAAGCATTGCGAAGAGCTCGGGAATCGTCTTGTTCATCCCTTGCATATTATAGTTCATCACGAAGCCTTTATAGCTTGGTGGCAGTGATTGAAGAACCATGTCAATGATACTATCATCCGAAAGATTAACTCCCAGCTGAGTCAAGTGGTTATGGTACCTAGACATTTTGAGTATGTGTTCACTGACAGAACCGTTCTCCTCCATTTTATAGCTATAGAACTTGTTTGAGACTTCATATCTCTCAACTCGAGCATTTGCCTGAAATATTAACTTCAAATCCTGGAACATCTCATATGCTCCATGACATTCAAAACGTCTTTGAAGTCCCGATTCTAAGCCGTAAAGCATGGCACACTGAACTACCGTAGTCATCAGATCGAGCTTGCCAGACGTTCATAACATCAGCTGCTCCTGCAGCAGGCCTTTCACCTAGTGGTGCATCAAGGACATAATTCTTCTGTGCAGCAATGAGGATAATCCTCAAGTTACGGACCCAGTCCGTGTAATTGCTACCATCATCTTTCAACTTAGCTTTCTCTAGGAACGCATTAAAATTCAAGGGAACGGTAGCACGGGCCATTGATCTAAAACATAGATATGGAAAAACTATCAGGACTAAGTTCATGATAAATTTAAGTTCAATTAATCATATTACTTAAGAACTCCCACTTAGATAGACATCCCTCGAGTCATCTAAATGATCATGTGATCCATATCAACTAAACCATGTCCGATCATCATGTGAGATGGAGTAGTTTTCAATGGTGAACATCTCCATGTTGATCGTATCTACTATATGACTCACATTCTACCTTTCGGTGTCCAGTGTTCCGGGACCATGTCTGTACATGCTAGGCTCGTCAAGTTTAACCGAAGTATTCTGCATGTGCAAAACTTTCGTGCACCCTTTGTATGTGAACGTAGAGTCTATCACAACAGATCATCACGAGGTGCTTCGAAACGATGAACTGTCGCAACGGTGCATACTCAGGCATAACACTTTTATCTTGAAATCAAGTGAAGGGATCATCTTATAATGCTACCATCGTTCTAAGCAAAAAAAGATGCATAAAATATAAACATCGCATGCAAAATATGTGACATGATATGGCCAAAATCATCTTGTGCTTTTGATCTCCATCTCCAAAGCAACGACATGATCTCCATCTTCACCGGTGCAACACCTTGATCTCCATCATTCCATTGGGGTCGTCTGGCCAACTATTGCTTCTACAACTATTGCTAATGCATCGCGATAAAGTAAAGCAATTACATGGCGCTAAGTGATTGAGACGCGGGTCATACAATAATTAAAGACAACCCTAAGACACCTGCCGGTTGTCGTACTCATCGACATGCAAGTCGTGAACTTATTACAAAACATGATCATCTCATACATCAACATATATCATATCACGTCTTGGCCATACCACATCACAACATGCCCTGCAAAAACAAGTTAGACGTCCTCTACTTTATTGTTGCAAGTTTTACGTGGCTGCTACAGGCAACTAGCAAGAATTGTTCTTACCTACGCAAAACCATAACGGTGATTATCAAGTTGCTATTTTACCTTCTGCAAGGACCGCCGTAGTCAATTAGATTCAACTAAAGTGGGAGAAACAGACACCCGCCAACCACCTTTATGCAAAACAAGTTGCATGTTAGTCAATGGAACCGGTCTCATGTACGTGGACATGTAAGGTTGGTCTGAGCCGCTTCATCCCACAATACCGCTGAATCAAAATAAGACATAGGTGGTAAGCAATATGAACATCACTGATACGTCCATTTTGCATCATGTTTCTATATTGATATTTATTGCATTATGGACTGTTATTTCACATTATGGTACCATACTTATGCCTTTTCTCTCTTATTTCGCAAGATTTACATGAAGAGGGAGAATGCCGGCAGCTGGATTTCTGGACCGAAAAGGAGAAAATCGGAGATACCTATTCTGCGCAACTCCAAATGTCATGAAATTTTACAGAGAATTGTTTTGGAATAAAAAAATATTGGGCGAAGAAACTACAGGAGGGGACCCACCAGGTGGCCACAAGCCTGGGGGCGCGCCCTACCCCCCAAGGCATGCCCCCAGGGCTTGTGGGCCCCCTGGCCATCGTCTGGTGCCCATATTATGCTATATGGAGGGTTTTGACTTGAAAAAAATAAGAGAGAGATTTCAGGATGAAGCGCCGCCGTCTCGAAGCGGAACCTGGGCAGAAGCAATCTAGAGCTCCGGCAGAGCGTTTTGCCGGGGAAACTTCCCTCCGGGAGGGGGAAATCGAAGCCATCATCATCATCAACGATCCTCTCATCATGGGAGGGTCAATCTCATCAACATATTCACCAGCACCATCTCCTCTCAAATCCTAGTTCATCTCTTGTATTAAATCTTTGCCTTAGAACCTCAGATTGGTACCTGTGGGGTTGCTAGTATTGTTGATTACTTCTTGTAGCTGATGCTAGTTGGTTTATTTTGTGGAAGATCATATGTTCAGATCCTTAATGATATTTATTACCCCTCTGATCTTGAACATGAACATGCTTTGTGAGTAGTTACGTTTGTTCCTGAGGACATGGGAGAAGTCTTGTTATAAGTAATCATGTGAATTTGGTATTCATTCGATATTTTGATGAGATGTATGTTGTCATTTCTCTAGTGGTGTTATGTGAATGTCGACTACATGACACTTCACCATGATTTGGGCCTAGGGGAAGGCATTGGGAAGTAATAAGTAGATGATGGGTTGCTAGAGTGACAGAAGCTTAAACCCTAGTTTATGTGTTGCTTCATAAGGGGCTGATTTGAATCCACGTGTTTCATGCTATGGTTAGATTTATCTTAATTCTTCTTTTGTAGTTGTGGATGCTTGCAATAGGGGTTAATCATAAGTGGGAAGCTTGTCCAAGTAAGGAAAACACCCAAGCACATGCCCACCCACATATCAAATTATCAAAGTAACGAACATGAATCATATGAGCATGATGAAAACTAACTTGACAATAATTCCCATGTGTCATCGGGAGCGCTTTGCTTTATATAAGAGTCCGTCTACGCTTATCCTTTGCTACAAAAAGGATTGGGCCACCTTGCTGCACCTTTGTTACACTTGTTACTTGTTACCCGTTATGAAATATCTTATCACCAAACTATCTGTTACCGATAATTTCAGTGCTTGCAGAGAATACCTTGCTGAAAACCGCTTGTCGTTTCCTTCTGCTCCTCGTTGGGTTCGACAATCTTACTTATCGAAAGGAATATGATAGATCCCCTATACTTGTGGGTCATCAATCACCGCCCACAACTCCTTTGTGTTCTACTCATGCATATCATCTATGCATAGACCTGGCTCATGATGCCACTGTTGGTAAAAATGTTGCATGGAAAGAAAATAATCTACGCACACGCAAGATCTATCCATGGAGATGCATAGCTACGAGAGGGGGAGCATCTACATACCCTTGTAGATCGCTAAGTGGAAGTGTTTATCAACGCGGTTGATGTAGTCGTACGCGGTACACCTTCACGATCCGTTCCAATCAAACACCGAACGTACGGCACCTCCGCGTTCAATACACGTTCAGCTCGATGATGTCCTCGCCTTATTGATCCAGCAAGAGGGGCGAAGTAGTAGATGAGTTCCGGCAGCACGACGGCATGGTGACGGTGATGGTGAAACTATTTCCGCATGGCTTCACCAAACACAACGGATTTAGAGCGGAGGATGAACTAGAGGGAGAGGGGGTGTCGGCACACGGCTTGGTGAATCGTGGTGTGTGGCACCCCCTCCCCTCCTCTCATATATATAGGTGGAGAGGGAGGGGAGTTAGCCTAGGGCGCACCCCAAGGGGGGCCAGCGACTGCCCTGCCCCGCCTCCCATACTTGGCATGTGGGGGGAAGGAAAGGGTGGCCGGCGGCCCCTAGGGTGCCTCCCCTTCCTTCTTCCTTGCATGGAGAAAGGCAGGAGGGGGCCGACCCCTCCTCCTTCCTTCCCAGGGCCAGCGGCCAGGAGGTGGGGCGCGCCAACCCCTTGTGGGCTGGTGTGTGATACCTCTCCAATGTATCTATAATATATGAAGTATTCATGCCATGTTTACAACAATTTCATATGGTTTTGGTATGATTTGCATGGAACTAACCCGGACTGACGTTGTTTTTAGCAGAACTACCATGGTGTTGTTTTTTGTGCGGAAATAAAAGCTCTCAAAATTGGACAAAACTTTTTGACAAATTTTTTGGAAGAAAAGAAAAATTTCTGAGCAAAGAAACACTGGAGGGGGGCCCTGCCACCCTGGCGCGCACTGGTGGGGAGTGGGCCCCCTGAGCCCATCTTCGTGTGAAACTGACGCCAAAAAATCCTATATATTCAGAAACCCCTGAAAGATAACCTATATAATGAAGTTCCACCGCCGCAAGCCTATGTAGCCACGAAAAGCAAATCTAGACCCTATCCTGGCACCCTGCCGGAGGGAGAAATCATCACCGGTGGCCATCTTCATCATCCCGGCGGCCACCATGATGAGGAGGGAGTAGTCCACCCTCGGGGTTGGGGTTTGTACCAGTAGCTATGTGTTTAATCTCTCTCTCTCTCTTGTGTTCTTGAGTTGGCACGATCTTGATGTATCGCGAGCTTTGTTAATATAGTTGGATCATATGGTGCTTTCCCCTCTCTATCTTGTTGTGATGAATTGAGTTTTCCCTTTAAGATTTCATTTTTATCAGATTGAATACTTTTATGGATTTGAGAGCACTTGATGTGTGTCTTCCTATGAATACCCGTGGTGACATTGGGGTATCATATTGATTCACTTGATATATGTTTTGGCACTCAACTCACGGATTCCCGAGGTGACATTGGGGTAATCTATGCATAGGGGTTGATGCACATTTTTGTTCTTGTTTCTCTGATAGAAATCTTGGGGCATTCTTTGAGGTTCTTTGTGTTGGATTGAGTATTATGAATCTGAAATTGTTTGATGCATATCGTGTAATCAACTCACGGATACTCGTGGTGACATTGGAGTATCTAGGTGACATTGGAGTTGGTTGATGTGTATCATATGGTGTTATTTTAGTACGTACTCTTAGATAGATCGATCGATCAAAAAGGATAACTTGGTGCTATTTTAGTACGAACTCTTGGATAGATCGATTGGAAAGAATAACTTTGAGGTGGTTTCGTACCCTACAAACAATTTCTTCTTATGTTCTTCGCTAGATAAGAAATTTGGAGTGATTCTTCATCGCACGTTGAGGGATGGTTATATGATCCAATTATATTAGCATTGTTGAGAGATTGCACTAGCGAAAAGTATGAACCCTACCTAGGCCTCATCTTCAAGCATTGCAATACCGTGTGTGCTCACTTTTGTTACTTGCTACCTTGTTTTTTTATTATTACTATTACAAAAATCAATATCTACTATCATTACTACACTTGTATCACCATCTCTTCACCGAACTAGTGCGCCTATACAATTTACCATTGTATTTGGTGTGTTGGGGACACAAGAGACTCTTTGTTATTTGGTTGCAGGGTTATTTGAGAGAGACCATCTTCATCCTACGCCTCTGATATGTCTCCAACGTATCTATAATTTTTTATTGTTCCATGATGTTATATTATCAATCTTGGATGTTTTATAATCATTTTATAGTCATTTTATATCATTTTTTGGTACTAACCTATTGACATAGTGCCAAGTGCCAGTTGTTGTTTTCTCCATGTTTTTTACATCGCAGGAAATCAATACCAAACGGAGTCCAAATGCAACGAAACTTTACGGAGATTTTTTATGGACCAGAAGACACCTAATGGGCCCTGGCTGCGCCCGGGGGGTGCTTCGAGGAGAGCACAACCCACGAGGGCACGCCAGGAGGCCCAGGCGTGCCCTAGTGGGTTGTGCTCACCTCGGGTACCCCCAGGACCGCCTCTTTGCTCTATAAATACCCCAATATTCCCAAAACCGTAGGGGAGTCGACGAAATACTGATCCAGCCGCCACAGAGACCGGAACCACTAGATCCAATATAGACACCATCTCGGATGGGGTTCACCACATTGGTGCCTCTCCAATGATGCGTGAGTAGTTCTTTGTAGACGTTCGGGTCCGTAGTTAGTAGCTAGATGGCTTCCTCTCTCTCACTGAATTCTATATACAATGGTCTCTTGGAGATCCATATGATGTAACTCTTTTGTGGTGTGTTTGTTGGGATCTGATGAACTTTGAGTTTATGATCAGTTATATCTTTTTATATCCATGAAAGTATTTGAGTTTCTTTGATCTCTTTTATGAATGATCTCTTATAGCCTCATATTTCTTCTCCGATATTTGGGTTTTGTTTGGCCAACTTGATCTATTTATCTTGCAATGGGAAGAGGTGCTTTGTAGTGGTTTCGATCTTATGGTGCTTGATCCCAGTGACAGCAGGGGAACCGACACGTATGTATCATTGCTACTAAGGATAAAACGATGGGGTCTGTCTCTACATAGATAGATCTTGTCTACATCATGTCATCGTTCTTATTGCATTACTCCATTTTTTCATGGACTTAACACACTAGATGCATGCTGGATAGCGGTCGATGTGTGGAGTAATAGTAGTAGATGCAGGCAGGAGTCTGTCTACTAATCTTGGACGTGATGCCTATATAAGGATCATTGCCTGGATATCATCATGATTATTTGAAGTTCTATCAATTTCCCAACAGTATTTTGTTTACCCACCGTTTGTTATTTTTCTTGAGAGAAGCCACTAGTGAAACCTACGGCCCCCAGGTCTCTTTCTCATATATTTGCCTTTGCGATCTACTTTTCCTTTGCATTTATTTTCAGATCTATTAAACCAAAAATACAAAAAAAATACTTTGCTGCACTTTATTTTATTTGTGATCTATTTATTCAATCTATTACAACTTTCTCCCGTCCATGCACCAATTTCTGCGGCCATTACCCGAAAGGGATTGACAACCCCTTTTACATGTCGGGTTGCGAGTGGTTGTTATTTGTTTGCAGGGGCTGTTTATGTTGTATTGCTTGGTACTCCTACAGGTTCGATAACCTTGGTTTCATCACTGAGGGAAATACCTACCGTCTCTGTGCTGCATCATCCCTTCCTCTTTGGGGAAATACCGACGTAGTTGTAGAATCGAAAGTATGTCTAGAGGGGGGGTTATTAAACTACTTGACCAAATAGAACTTATCCTTTTCCCAATTTTAGTTCTCGGCAGATTTTAGCAACTTTGGACAAGTCAAGAAATCTTAACACAATTCAAGCAAGCATGCAAAGAGTATATGAGCAGCGGAAAGTAAAGCATGCACCTTGCAAGAATGTAAAGGGAAGGGTTTGGAGGATTCAAACGCAATAGGAGACACGGATGTTTTTGTCGTGGTTCCGATAGGTGGTGCTATCGTACATCCACGTTGATGGAGACTTCAACCCACGAAGGGTAATTGCTGCGCTGTAAGGGCATATTTATCCCTAAGGTGTTTTGGTGATTGATGATAATGGTTTTGTGGACTAATAGTGTTCCTTGAGTTTCTCAAATGTTTCATCGCTAGGCACAAGACGGTTTGGTGCCCCTCGAAGACTATTGAAGATGGCATTTTTCTATGTTTCTTTTTGGTGGATTTGACTCATAGGAAAGCCGTACTATTAAGAGGGGTTCCGCGTCGGAAAGGTTCGGGTGGAATCATCACGTACACGTTTTCTTCCTTGTCTCCACCTTTCCCTTGCACTTTGGAGCATTCTCCGTTTTATCCTCTATGCAATTGTTCTCGCTGCTGTTATTGGGCGTGTGGTAGTACTGCTCCCTGGAGCGGTAGTACCGCAGGCACCTGCGGTAGTACCGTACTTCGGCGCGGTAGTACCGCAGGAGCCCACGGTAGTACCGCTCCTCAGGAGCTGTAGTACCGTGGGCCCTAGGCCAAGTGCCGCTGCATCGCGGTAGTAGGGGCGGATGTAATTTTTTACATCCGCGCCTCCGCAGTAGTACTGCACCTCATGCGCGGTAGTACCGCGCGCAGCCTGGTTCAGCTGCCATGCGGTAGTACCGCTCCTTAGCGGTAGTACCGTATCAGATTTTTGCATCATTTGTTTTCCAGCAGAAGAAGACACGGATGTATTTTTATTCATCCGTGCCCTTTCCAGGCTAGGACTTTCCTGCCTTGCGGTAGTACCGCAAGGGGGAGCGGTAGTACCGCGCTTGCGGAAGTACCGTTCTCAGCCTCCTTGCTTCAGGTTTGTTCTACTTCCTGCCGTTGCAGCGGTAGTACAGCGGTCCCTCACGGTAGTACCGTGTGACCTTGCGGCAGTACCGCATGTCAGGGGCGGTAGTACCGCAAGTCGCGGGCTGGTTAGGTGGATAACGGTTGGATTTTGTCCACAATTATAAAAGGGGTGTCTTCTACCTCTAGTTGACTACCTCTTCCACCCCTAAGCTCCATTGTTGCTCTAAGCTCCATTTTCGCCCGATCTCACTCCCTAGCCAATCAAGCTTGTTGATTTGCTCTGGAGTGGTTGAGAAGGCCCCGATCTACACTTTCACTAAGAGAAATTTGATCCCCCCACTAATCCCTAGCGGATCTTGTTACTCTTGGGTGTTTGAGCACCCTAGATGGTTGAGGTCACAGCGGAGCCATAGTCCATTGTGGTGAAGCTTCGTGGTGTCGTTGGGAGCCTCCAAATAAGTTGTGGAGATTGCCCCAACCTTGTTTGTAAAGGTTCACTCGCCGCCTCCAAGGGCACCAATAGTGGAATCGCGGCATCTCGCATTGTGTGAGGGTGTGAGGAGAATACTGTGGCCCTAGTGGCTTCTTGGGGAGCATTGTGCCTCCACACCGCTCCAACGGAGACGTACTTCCCCTCAAAAGGAAGGAACTTCGGTAACACATCCTCGTCTCCACCGGCTCCACTCTTGGTTATCTCATCCCTTTACTTGTGCAAGTTCTTTTGTGGTTTATCCTTGGCTCGCTTGTTTGCTTGTTGTTGTTGCATCATATAGGTTGCTCACCTAGTTGCATATCTAGACAACCTACTTTGATGCAAAGTTTAATTTGGTAAATAAAAGATAAAAATTGTTAGTTGCCTATTCACCCCCCCCCCCCTAGTCAACTATATTGATCCTTTCAATTGGTATCAGGGCCTCGTCTCTTTATTAAGGACTTTACCATCCGAAGAGTATGGTTGACGTCGTAGACGATGTGGAGGAGCACTCTGGTGTGAATCCGATATCGTCTACGGGAGATGGGGGTACCTTGATCTCACGTGAGGAATTCAATGTGGCGTTGGACACATTTAAAACCTCCATGACGACCGAGGTCGAGAGCATGTTTAATAAATTTATTGAAGGTCTTAAACTTTCCACCGCACCTTTGAAAGTGGGTGATCCCGCTAACAAGGTGACGGATGCTACCTCCGACAAGGGGGAAGCTACTAGCGAGAAAGGTCCTTCTTCTAGTGGTAAAAATGGCACCGGCATCTTTGCCCATGTGGAACCTCCACTTGTCTACGGTGGACCGATTCCTTCCACACATTTGAATCATGCCGGCCCGGCCCCTAAGATTGAGAAGAATGTAGATTTTGATTCTTGGGTCTATCGTTTTAAGCACCATTTAAATCATGTGAACACTAACCTTTGGAGAATCATTGAAGAAGGTTTTTATCCGCATGACCGAAGCAACTTCACCCCTAGAGAAGCCGTGGATGATCAATTCAATGAGAATGCTCTCTTGATCATCGAAGAAGCTATCCCACCCGAAGACCTTCCTCATCTCCAGCCCTACTCCTTGGCTAAAGATGCTCGGCGCCAAGTGGTTTCCCTCTATCGGGTAAGCGCAAACATTCAACGTTCCAACTATGAAGTGGTGTAAGATGAAGCCGATGAGTTTGCAATGAAAGATGAAGAACCTCGTGAGCTCTATCAGAGAGTAACCAAACTCGCGGTCTCTCTCCGAGATCATGGAAGCAAAGACACGGATGACAATTGGATCAAGCGCAAAATCCTCAAGGCAATGATGCCCTACCACAAAGCCATGTCCTTCGTCATTCGTCAAAGGCCGTACTTCCACACCTTGTCATCAAGTGATGTGTTGGATGAGTTCGTTGCTATGAGCATCTTGGACAAGACCGCCGACAATGCGGTACTTCGCTCTCAAAGAGTAAAGAAACCCAACCTTGCTCTAAAGGCCAAGGTTAGCATGGAGGAAGAGGATGAAGAGGAAGAAGAGGAGAGCAACCTCGAAGATACGAAGTATGCCTATCATGAACACATGGCCCTTGATTCAAGGAAATTTTGGAGCAAGAAGAATTCAAGGCCCAACTTCAACAAGAACAATTCAAGTGGCGCAAAGGGCAAGCAACAAGTGAGGACTTGCTTCAATTGTGGCAATGTGAGCCACTTTGTTGCGGAGTGCCCTTATGAGAAGAGGGAAGACAACGGTGGCAAGCTCATCTGAAAGGACAAGGCCAAGTCTTTCCCCAACAAGAGCAACTTCACCAAGAAGACTCCTCACAAGGCGTTGGTGGTACAAGAAGAGTACAATGAGGATGATGAAGATGGTGAATCGGTTGCCATGGCCTCCGTTGCCATTGCGACGACTCCACGGGTGTCTCTCTTCGACTCACCCAATGAGAGCATCACCGTCAAGTGCCTCATGGCTAAAGCCACCAACAAGGTAACCCCCAACATCAAAACTACCATCATTAATCATCCTTCTTTGACGGATAGCATTGATGAACATGAGGGAACTAATGTGGAGGAGAATGAGTTTGAGGCCTTTATGGGTAAACTCAAGGGTAAAGCCAAGAAGCACTTCGTTGCTCTCTTGGAAAACCTTGGTGAAGCCAATGACATGATCGAGGCTCATGAAGATACCATCTCTAAGATGGAGGGGCATAGTCGTGACTATGCCGATGGGATTTCGGATCTTTCCAATGCTCTTGAGTAAGAGTGTGGTCTTCGTTTGGCTCTTGAGGAGTCACACAACAATGATCATGCTAGATTAAAGAAAGATCTTGATCATGCTCTTGTTGTTTCTCATGTGCTAAATGCCGAGAAGGCTAAACTTGGGGTTGATATTGCTAGACTCAAGGAGGAGTTTGATATACTTGACAAGGCTCATAAGACCTTGAAAGGTATTCATGCTAGTCTCAAGGAGTCTCATGATCAACTCCAAGTGAAGCTAACTAAGAAGAAAGCCACTTTTCCTCATATGGTTTTAATTGATAATGCAAATGCTACTAACCCGTGTTGTGAGCATGTGCATCTTATTGAGGAAAATGCTAAGTTGAAGGAGCAACTTAAGAAAGGCCTTGTGTCATGCATACAAGGTGAGAAGAACCTCAACGACCTTTTGAGCAATCAAAAGGAAGTTGTAACTAAGGAGGGATTGGGTTGCTTTTAAGCCCAAGAACAAGAAGAAGAATGACAAGACCAAACGACCTCCTCCCATCAAGCAAACTTTTGTAAAGGAGGGAGAGGGTGCTTCCAAGGAGAAGAAGAACAATGCGAAGGGTGGTGGTGTCAAGAAGGGAAATGCCACCCCTCCCAACATAGCCGGCGACTTTAATCCTTCTTATGTGTTATGCCGTGCTAGTGATGGGCATGTTTATGCCAAATTTGTTGGTTATCCTCATGAATATATTGAATGGTCAATTTGGGTTCCTAAGACCCTTGTTACTAACATCAAAGGACCCACTACAAAATGGGTTCCTAAAACCAAGCATTGATCTCTTGTAGGTGTTTGCTTCCAGTGGGGGATCATGGTTGCTCGATAGTGGAGCTACAAATCATATGACCGGAAGCAAGGACTTGGTGGTGGACGTGCACAAGATTCCATCTATGCCCACCAATGTCGAGTAGGGTGATGCCTCGTCTTCTAAGGTATTGGGACTATGCAAGGTTGTCATTTCTCATGATCTCACGATCGAGAAGGTCATGCTTGTTGAGTCCCTTGCATACAATTTACTTTCCATTCGTCAACTTGCAATCATGGGCTTTGCCACTTTATTTGATATTGATACAGTGGCCCTCTTGTGGAGCAACACTCTTAAAGTAGCCTTTGTTGGGCATGTCGAGAATGGTCTATATGTGATTAACTTTTCGGAGCGACCCACTAAGACCGCGACATGTCTAATGGCTAAAGTTGACGTGGGATGGCTTTGGCATCGCCGTTTAGCCCATGTCAATATGATATCTTTGCAAAGTCTTCTCAAGGAGGACCATGTCCGTGGACTAACGAATTTTAGTTTTGCTAAAGATCGTGCTTGCAGTGCCTGTATCAAAGGAAAGCTACATGAGAAGGCTCACCCTCCCACGACTATCATATACTCAAAGAGGCCTTTGGAGCTCCTTCATTTGGATCTCTTTGGGCCTCCATCCTTTGATAGTCTTGGGGGTAGGAAGTATTGCTTGGTGATTGTGGATGACTATTCAAGATACACTTGGGTGTATTTCTTCAAGAGGAAGAGCGAGACCCAACAAACCGTCATTGACTTTGCGAATGAAGCCCAACGTCAACACAATGCAAAGATCTTGACAATAAGAAGTGACAACGCCACCGAGTTCAAGAACTACACCTTGTATGAGTTCCTTAGTGATGAGGGTTCAAGCATCAATATTCCGCACCTTACACCCCTCAACAAAACAGTGTTGCGGAGAGGAAGAACCGGACATTGATGGATGATGCAAGGACCATGATGGCGGAGTTCAAGTCTCCATACAACTTTTGGGCCGAAGCCATCAACACCGCATGTCATGCATCCAATCGGTTCTACCTCCACAAGGGCTTGAACAAGACTCCATATGAAATACTCACCGATAACAAGCCCAACCTCAAGTACTTTCGGGTGTTCGGGTGTAAGTGTTTCATTCTCAAGAAAGGTGTTCGGTTGTCTAAATTTGAGGCTAGAGCTTATGAGGGCATATTTTTTGGTTATGCTACAAACTCTCATGCTTACCGTGTCCTCAATAAATCCACGACACTTATTGAGGAGACGTGTAACATGGAGTTTGATGAGAATAACGGCTCCCAAGTGGAGCAAAGTGGCACTTGTGATGTAGGTGATGAAATTCCTCCTCAAGCCATAAGAAGAATGGGTGTTGGTTTTATCCTACCCATTGAGGAACCCCTTGTGGCCGAAGGAGAAGGACAATGCTCCACTCAAGTGGAGCCATCACCAACCCAAGGCCCACACGCTTCCGAAGAACAAAGTGAAGGCCCTCAACCTCATGAACAAGACCAAGGGCAAGATCATGTTCAAGAAGGTGTTGACACACCAAGTGATGCCCAAGGTCAAGTTCTCTCCACCGAGCAAGTTCTAGATCAAGAACAAGCTCAAGACGGCGCTCAAGATGATCAAGTGACCGCTCCTCAACTCACCACTGAGGAGGAATTAGAGCGTCGTGCCGCCAAGATTGCATCCAAGCTCTCCACCAAGGGTCATCTCATGAAGAATGTGCTTGGAAGCATTCAAAAGGGGGTAAGCACTCGTGGACAATTGGCAAACTATTGTGAACATCATGCGTTTGTCTCTTGTGTTGAACCCCAAAAGGTATATGAAGCACTCGAAGATCCGAATTGGCTTAATGCCATGCATGAAGAACTCAACAACTTCAAGTACAACAAGGTGTGGAGATTGGTGCCAAGGCCAACGGGGAACCACAATGTCATTGGAATGAAGTGGATATTCAAGAACAAGCAAGATGCTCATGGGACCATCATTCGCAACAAGGCAAGATTGGTGGCACAAGGCTACTCCCAAGTCGAGGGTATCGACTACGGTGAAACCTTTGCTCCCGTTGCTCGCCTTGAATCCATTCATTTGTTGATTGCTTACGCTTATCATCACAACTTTAAGTTGCAACAAATGGATGTGAAGAGTGCTTTTCTTAATAGTCCCATTAATGAGTTGGTCTACGTCAAAAACACTACGGGTTTGAGGATCCCTACTTTCCCGATCATGTGTATCAACTTGATAAGGCACTCTATGGCCTTAAACAAGCCCCACGTGCGTGGTATGACCACCTTACCGAGTTGTTACAAGATCGTGGATTTGAAGTTGGGCTAATCGACCCCACTCTTTTTATTAAGAAGGTCAAAGGGGAGTTGTTTGTGTGCCAACTATATGTTGATGATATTATCTTTGGTTCCCCTAACAAAGCTTTCAATGAGGAATTTGCCAATCTCATGACCTCAAAGTTCAAGATGTCTTCCATGGGAGAGTTGAAGTTCTTCCTCGGATTCGAAGTGAAGCAAACAAGAGAAGGAACCTTCATCAACCAAGCCAAATACACTCAAGACATGCTCAAGAGATTCAAGCTAAGCGATGTCAAGCTAGCTTCCACTCCAATGCCCACCAAGTGCCAACTTGACATTGATCCCAATGGTAAAGCGGTGGATCAAAAGGTATATCGCTCCATGATTGGCTCCTTGCTTTACCTTTGTGCATCTAGACCGGATATCATGTTGAGTGTGGGAATTTGTGCACGGTTTCAAGCCGCACCTAAGGAAAGCCACTATGTGGCGGTCAAGCGAATCTTTCGATATTTGGCTCATACCCCAAACTTTGGCTTATGGTACCCAAGAGTAGCAAACTTCAAGCTTGTAGGATATTCGGACTCGATTGGGCGGAGACAAAGTGGATACGAAGTCCACTTCTGGAGGGTGCCAATTCCTTGGTTGCTCTTTGGTGAGTTGGTCTTCCAAGAAGCAAAGTTGTGTGTCTCTCTCGTCCACCGAAGTGGATTATGTGGCGGCCGGTAGTTGTTGTGCACAACTCTTATGGATGAGGCAAACTTTAAAGGATTACGGTGTCATTTGTGACAAAGTGCCTCTTTGCTGTGACAATGAAAGTGCCATCAAGATTTCTCTCAACCCGGTGCAACACTTCAAGACGAAGCATATTGAGATTCGGTATCACTTCATCCGGGATCACATTAGGAGAGGGGAGATCGAGCTCAACTATGTCAACACTCATGATAACCTTGCAGATATCTTTACGAAGCCTTTGGATAAGCAAGATTTCGCGAGTTAAGGCATGAGCCAAATATCATTGATTCGAGCAATGTTGCTTGAACCCTTGCACACCCCACCATACTCAACTTGTTGTCTTGTTTAGGTGTAGGCATGGACATAGGGGGAGTGTTGCTCTCTCAATAAACTCTCCCTCCCCCCATTATGCATAAATTGATCAACTCTTTCACATTAGCCAATTTTTATGGTACTTGTGCTTCAAAGACGAGTTTTGGTCATGGGCCCAAGGATAATTCTTCACGGTGCCATACCAATTGACTCAAACATAGGTGGCTCCGGCCACCGCCCTCTCTTTGGAGAGGTGGTATCTCATGGTTGTCTCTTGTTGTCGTTTTGCCCCTTTTTGATTTTCGTGTTGAGCGTGTTTTGTGGTGTCTTGTTTGCTTGACGTTTCCATGCGAAGACCTCTCTTTTCTTGTGTTTGAAACTTGCTTTTTCTTGAGCTCACGGTACTACCGCGGCCTGCCACGGTACTACCGTGTGTGTGGAGAGTACGGTACTACCGCCCCAGCGCAACAGTAATTTTTTACTGCCGCCTTGGAGAGCGGTACTACCGCTTTGGTGCGGTACTTCCGCCAAGCTGTACTACCGCGATGATATGCGGTACTACCGCGCTGTCGAAGGCGCGTGGGGGATAAGGACGGGCAGGGGGAGTTCTAACTCCCCATACCCATTCGTCAGTTTTCCCCATATCATCTCTCTCTCTCGCTCAAGAACGGGGCCGGAGTCCCTCGCCGGATCTCCGTCTCCGGCTGCTCTCCGTGCATTCCGATCGGTGGGATCGTTCCCCACCACTTCCTCTTGCCATGGAACAAGGTTTTTCCCCAAATCCCTCTCTTTCTAGTTTGCTCTCTTGCCTCTAGGTTTTTGGGGAGATGCATGTGTTCTAGAGATTTTCGGCCAAATCTTTGCAAGAGTAGGATGGAGGAGAGTAGTGTTGCGTAGAAATTATACTTGAAATGTTGTCCCGTGGTAGATTTGATCAACCGTAGTACTGCCGCATTTTCGCGGTTTTTCTCAGATTCAAAGTTCAGATCTAATGCCATGTGGTACTACCGCCCGTCCGGTGCAGTACTACCGCTTGTCCGGTACTACCGCCCGTTCTGGACGGTACTACTGCATGTGCTGCGATACTAAAAATCCACTACCGCTCCGAGCCCCGGTACTACCGTGTTCTCACGCGGTACTACCGCGCCTAGGAGCGGTACTAAAATTTTAGTACCGCACGACCTGGCGGTACTACCGTTGTTGTGCCATCTTCATCGTGGCAATTATCCCGTATGCTTTCTACCTGTTTTCCTTGCTTTGACGTGGTCTTTGCATTGATCCTTCTTGCTTGTCGTGTGTGTTTTGCGCTTTGTATCTTAGGTGGTGGCTCTCGCCGTTCCAATCCCAGTCGTGACATTGGCTCCAAGCGACTGCGCAATCAAGATGAAGCACCAGAGGGATCCAGTGCCCCCAAGCACAATGTCAAGACCTTGGCTAGCAAGCACAAGGAACCCGCTAAGGGCATGGACGAGATTCCCCTCGCTGAGTTCATCCGTCTCAGGCAGATCAACCCTTATGTGAATGCTCGTGCTACCTTCAGAGGCAATGACTTGTTTTGGACCAAGCAGCAGACTCTCATTTATCTGGATGTGATCAAGGCCAAGCAAAATACCTACGTGGATGTCAAGTGGATTGACATGAATCATATGAGGAAGGACAAGTTTCGTGAGTACTTTGGAGAGGCTCTGGATTTGGTGGAGCAGTTTGGTATTGAACATGTGATCTCTTTCCACCTGGACTATGACCCTAAGCTTATCTATCAGTTCTTTGCCTCTGTTCACTTTCACCCTGGGGAGGAGCGGAGGATGACTTGGATGTCCAATGGTCGTCAGTTGACTGCTACCTGGAAGGAGTTCATGGATCTGCTACATGTTCCTGATGACGGGCTCACCACACCCGTTGGTGTTCGCCCCCATGCCAATCCTAAGTCCGCTAGCAAGAACAAGATCCAGCAGTACTATGTTGAGAAGGTGCTTCCCAGTGGCAAATCGACGTGGGTGCTGAACTCCTTTCTGGATATTATGTATCGCATCTTCCACAACTCTCTGTTTCCTCGCACTGGCGACAAGGACAAGGTTCAGGCCTATTTGGTGGATATGATGCTCCTGTGTGAGGAGGCACGTGTGTCTCAGACTCAGCCACTTGATGTCTCACACGTCATGTGGTGTGAGCTTTGGTTCGCGGTGTTCAACCGCAAGGTACCTATCTATGGACCATACCTGTTTCTGTTGATCTCCAAGACTTGGGAGAAGCTGTTCCCTGGTGATGAGTTCCTTGCTCCAGAATGGATTCGGCATGAGTCCATCAGTCTCCGTGTCAAGCCCAAGTGGGCCAACACTACTACTCGTGCTGAGGCGTCTGCTGCTAGGAGGACTGTTGGTGAGGAGGAGGCTGGTGCAGAGGATGTTGCTGAGGACCGTGATGTTGGGCATACCCATCGTTCCTCTGAGCCCCCGTGGGCCAAGAAGCTGAAGGACAAGATGAAGACGCTATTCTGCATGCAGGCAAAGGGGTAGTACAGGACTCACGTTGCCTCCAAGGAGGCTCGCCGCCGTGACAAGAGGATCATGCAGGTCTTTGGTGAGGCAGAGTCCAGTGGGTCAGAAAGGCACATCACCCTGGAGGCCGAATGGAAGGAGAAGCAAGGCTACAAGTGGACTGATTCTGAGGAGGACATCGAGGAGACCGTCCCCGCCGCCGAGTCTGACGAGGAGCGTTGGGATGATTTCTCTGCTTGAGCCACCCCTTATGTGTAGCTGTCCTCTCTGCCTTTTTGGCGTCTCGATGCCAAAGGGGGAGAGAGTGTAGGGATTTGCGTGCTTGCGAGTCGTGTGTCGTGTTCGGTGTGTTTGCTTTCTCGTTTGAACCTCGTTTGCTTTGGTTTGGTTTGCACCCTTGAGACTTATCCTTCATATGGTGTAAGACATATGCACTCTATCCTATCTTAGTGAGCTTATGACATATTGTGCTACTTATGTTATGCTCTTGTTTATTGTTAGCCTTACTATTGCAAGATATGCCTTGTCTATAAGATATAGGGGGAGTGTTGATCCTAGTTTGTGTGTTGTGCAGTCCAAAGCATCCATCTAGATCGCACATATCTAGGGGGAGCCCGTCTATATTTTAGAGCGGAGGGGTTTGCGTTTGCTCAATATCGTTTCCCTTTGTGCAAATCCCGTATTGTCATCAATCCACCAAAAAGGGGGAGATTGTAAGGGCATATTTATCCCTAAGGTGTTTTGGTGATTGATGACAATTGAGGGAGTCCTGGATTAGGGAGATGGCCGGACTATAACCTTTGGTCGGACTCCTGGACTATGAAGATACAAGATTGAAGACTTCGTCCCGTGTCCGGATGGGACTTTCCTTGGCGTGGAAGGCAAGCTTGGCGATACGTATATGTAGATCTCCTCCCATTGTAACTGACTCTGTGTAACCCTAGCCCTCTCCGGTGTCTATATAAACTGGAAGGTTTTAGTCCGTAGGACGAACAACTATCATACCATAGGCTAGCTTCTAGGGTTTAGCCTCTCTGATCTCGTGGTAGATCTACTCTTGTACTACCCATATCATCAATATTAATCAAGCAGGAGTAGGGTTTTACCTCCATCGAGAGGGCCCGAACCTGGGTAAAAACATCGTGTCCCTTGTCTCCTGTTACCATCCGCCTAGACGCACAGTTCGGGACCCCTACCCAAGATCCGCCGGTTTTGACACCGACATTGGTGCTTTCATTGAGAGTTCCTCTGTGTCATCATCTTTAGGCCCGATGGCTCCTCCGATCATCAACAACGATGCGGTCCAGGGTGAGACTTTTCTCCCCGGACAGATCTTCGTATTCGGCGGCTTTGCATCATGCGGGCAATTTGCTTGGCCATCTGGAGCAGATCGAAGCTACGCCCGGCCATCGGTCAGATTTTGAAGTTTGAACTACGGGCCGCGTCGCGGAGACTTGATCTTGACGGGTTCGAGCCACAACCGAAGCGCCGCCTTTATTACGATGGGCATGATCTAGCTCTACCACGAGCAGTGCCCTAGAGGCCGCACCGTGTCCGCTCGACCCTCAGCTCGGAGCTTCTGCATGTCGAGGACGGGTGGCTGGACACGCCTCGGGGCTGCAATCTCTATGGCGATCGAGCGAACACCAGCCTTGTCCTTTGCGAAGCTTGTGACTCAAGGTGCGGACTCCCTCCGGACTCCAACCTTCAGCGCCCCTGCCAATCGAATCCGATTGGGCACCGATCATGGAGTTCACCGCCGCGGACATCTTTCAAAGACTTTCGCCCTTGGCGACATTCTGAATTCACTAAAGTCTCTCTCTTTATCGGAGAGCCTGGCGGACTATGGTCAGCAAGGTTGGGATCACGGACGACAAAGAAATTCAAAGCCCACCCACCACCCACTTCGTAGCCACTGTCGATGACTTAACCGACATGCTCGACTTCGACTCCGAAGACATCGACGGTATGGGCGCTGATGCAGAGACGACCAAGAACCGCGCCTACTGAGGGCCTTTGGAAGGCCACCTCGTCATATGACATATACATGGTGGACACCCCAAAAGAAGGGAATGGCGATGGAACAACGGAGGATGACCCCTCCAAGAAGCAGCCTAAGCGCCGGCATCAGCGGCGCCGCTCTAAATCCCGCCAAACCAAAAACAGTGATTCCGGCACGGGAGATAATAACACCCCGGACAGTGCCGAAGACAACCCCCTCCAGCAGGATTCAGCACAGGAGGATAGAGAAGCCATCCCTGATGAGAGAGCGGCAGACAGAGAGGTAGAGGACGACAACTACATGCCTCCCTCCGAAGACGAGGCAAGCCTCGACGACGACGAATTTGTCGTGCCTAAGGATCCCGTTGAACAAGAGCGTTTCAAACGCAGGCTTATGGCCACGACGAGCAGCCTCAAGAAAAAACAGCAAAAACTTAGAGCTGACCAAGACTTGCTAGCCGATAGATGGACTGAAGTCCTTGCGGCCGAAGAGTACGAACTCGAACGCCCTTCCAAGAGCTACCCAAAGCGCAGGCTGCTACCCCAATTAGAGGAGGAAGCACCTAAACCTACATCACCAGCGCACGACGCGGCCGACGGCCACCTCGTGGCCGCGACAGAGAGGCCTCTCGGCCCTCCACTCAAGTCGCACCCCGGCGTCGCTCAAAGAATACCAAGGCACGGGGAAATGTGCTAGACCTGCGAGATATATTGGAGGACAAGGCAAGGCAAACAAGATCGATCTATGGATCGTGTGGGCGCCCCACGACACGTGACGATAACCGTCATGCCGGATATGGTAAATCCGGCGGGCGAACAAAGTAGACAAAGCTCGTTTGAGCTACGTCGTGATATAGCCCAATCTGAGGCGCCAAGACACCCACTATACTTCACGATGAAGTAATGGATCATCAAATCCCGAGGGTTTCAAACCCGTAAACATCGAATCATACGATGGCACAACAGATCCTGTGGTATGGATCGAGGATTATCTCCTTCATATCCACATGGCCCGCGGTGATGATCTACACGCCATCAAATACCTCCCACTCAAGCTCAAAGAACCAGCTCGGCATTGGCTTAACAGCTTGCCAAAGATAATCAATTGGTTGTTGGGAGGACACGGAAGCCGCATTCCTCGCAATTTCAGGGCACCTATAATGCGACCACCGACGCGATGACCTAAGCCACATAATTCAGCAGCGGAGGAATCGGCGGACAATTCGGACACGGTTCCTAACCAAGAAAAATCAAATAGTCGACCGTCCGGATGCGAGGCCCTTGCAGCCTTCAAACATAACATCCGTGACGAGTGGCTTGCCCGCACCTAGGACAGGAAAAGCCGAATCCATGGCAGCCCTCACAACACTCATGACCCGCTTTTGCACGGGAGAAGACTGCTGGCTAGCTTGTAGTAATAACATGACCAAGAGCCCCAGTAATTCGGATACCAAGGACAGCAATGGACGGTCGCGCGTCGCAACAAGCACAAGCGCCGCATGCGGTGACAATGCTGAGGATCGGCGATTAATGCGGATTCGAGAGGCTCTAAACCGGTCAGCGGAAAAAGCCATTTAAAAGAAATACTCTAGGCCCGTCCGCTTTGGACCGAATACTCGATCGCTCGTGCGGATACACGGCAACCCGAAAAACCAGCCAATCACACCAACAGGGATTGTTGGGTGTTCAAGCAGCAGGCAAGTTAAGTGCGAAAACAGAGACAGGGGCTGCATAGCGATGACGAGGAGGAGCCCCCGCCGAACAATAGGGGACGAAGGGCTTGCCCCACAAGTGCGGACGGTGAACATGATATACGCAACCCACATCCCCAAAAGGGAGCGGAAGCGTGCACTCAGGGGCGTATATGCGTTGGAGCCAGTCGCCCCAAAGTTCAACCCATGGTCCTCCTGCCCGATCACTTTTGATCGAAGGGACCACCCCACTAGCATCCGCCATGGCGGATTCGCGCGATTAGTTCTAGACCCAATCATTGACGGATTTCACCTCACTAGAGTCCTTATGGATGGCGGCAGCAACTTTGAACCTGCTTTATCGGGATCTGAGGCAAAAATGGGCATAGATCCCTCAAGTATTAAACCCACAAAGACGACCTTTAAAGGTGTCATACCAGGTGTAGAGGTCAAGCTATGCAGGCTCGGTTACACTTGAGGTGGTCTTGGATCCCGGATAATTTCGAGCGAAGTTAATCTTCGACATAGTCCCGTTCCGCAGTGGCTATCACGCACTGCTCGGACGAACCGTATTTGCAAAGTTCAATGCGGTGCCGCACTACGCATACCTCAAGCTCAAAATGTCAGGCCCTCGAGGAGTCGTTATGGTCAATGGAAACACTGAACGCTCTCTCCGAATGGAGGAGCATACGGCGGCCCTCGAGGCGGAAGTACAAAGCAGCCTCTCAAGGCAATTCTCCAGTCCGGCTATTAAACGTCCGGACACCGTCAAGCGCGCCCAGAGTAACCTACAACAAGACCGCCTGGCACATTCCGAGCAAGCGTAGAAATGCGGCCCCAACCCCAGCCCTCGTGAAATTGCAAAACCAGTACTACGCATACATAACTACGCTCTGGAAATACCATGGGCTTAGGGGGAGGGGCACGACCACGGCACGCCCAAAATGCGGCTCAACCGCTCCCGATTTTGTCATTCTTTTTCTTACTTTCAAGACTCCACTCTACGGAAGGCCTGTCCGGCAGTACAATCGCCGAACACACGATGCAACAGCCAGGGAGGCAGAAAGCTACGTCGAGTGTCTAGGTGGTCTCTATAACGAGTTGTATACTTGTTTCACATATCTGTCAGGACCCCGATTCCAAGTCACATCGATCTAGCCGGTAACACCTCATATCACTTTGCGGCCTCACGCACGGTATTCCCACGGGTGTCGCCTTACCATGGCCCGGGACCATTTGCGCCTTTTGGCTCACGTATATGATAGTGTCGCTAGCATCCATATGACAGAGAACCTGGGTCGACATGGCTAGTCGTGAACCCAAAGCGGCACTAACCCATGGGGACATGCATACATGAATCACATCGAGCATGTCGGTCAGCAGCGTGTGAATCCGGGCTGTAGCACTGGGCTAACAGGACTCCGGGAACCCGGGCTGTAACAGGCTAGGCAGGACTCCGAATGTCACCGCGTGACATTTCCTCGAAGGGACAGACATAGGAACGAAGTGAAACACATGCCGGCCAGTCAAGTGTCCTGAGCAGTAGTGCTGGGCTAGCAGGACTCCGATGAACTGGGCTGTAGCGGACTACTATGGCTCAAGGAAGCACTAGACTACATTTCCCCATAAGAGAGGCTGCCAAGGATAAACAACTAGATTGTCGGATCCCACACATACCAAGCATTTCAAACATACACACAATATGCTCGATATGTGTAAATACAACATGGCATCACAACATAACTCTACGACTCAAGTATTTATTCATTAGGCTCCGAGGAGCGAGATATTACAAACATGGGTCTCTCGACCCAGCATTCAGAGCATACAAGTCAAACACATGCGGAAGCTTAACATGTCTGAGTACAGACAACTATAAATGAAGAAGGCTGAGAAGCCTGACTATCTACCAGATCCTGCCGAGGGCACAAGATCGTAGCTGAGGTAACAAGCTAAATGTCGAAGTCCACGCGGAACTACTAGCGAGACTGACGTCTCTCTGCAAAACCTAAAATAAGCAAACGTGAGTACAAATGTACTCAGCAAGACTTACATCAGAACTAACTACATATGCATCATTATCAACAAAGGGGATGGTGGGGTTTAACTGCAGCAAGCCAGCTTTGACTCGGTGGCTATCCTAAATTACGACTGCAAGTAACTCTTTTGAGGTGGCACACACGAGTCCACATATTCACCATATCAATACACCACTATGGATCCGCTCCCGTCTCCCTACGAGAACGCCATCCATAGCACTCACGCTTATCTTGCACATTTTAGAGTATCCACTTTCACTTGTCTATGAACTGTTATAGGCAACCCAGAAGTCCTTTACCGCGGACATGTCTATTCGAATAGATGATGTTAACCCTACAGGGGTGTACTTCTTCACACACGCTCTCACCACTTACCGCCGTTTACACGACATGTACTCGGCAACCTTCAAGCGGAAGCCCAACGTGGGTGTCGGCCACAGCCTACCTAAACACTCAAGTCTCTAGTCCAGGTTTATCGCCTATTCAGGTTCCATCCATGAGAGTCCGCCGAGGTTTCCACATACGGCCCCGAACGATTTGTGCAGGGTTCCCGAGATACCAAACGGGCATTTGGTACACCGTGCCATGGTGTATCTACCGCATCATAGCCCACCCCTAGGGTCAGCGCTACGCACGGCCTCCAACACATATCCTACAAACACCAGAAACTAGTTGCAACTCCTGAACAGAGAACAAGGGTGGTTAAGAAGCCGAGAGGGTCCAGTGGTTTCGGGCCCAATGCGTGGTAGTAACTGTTTCATGGATCACAAACACAGAACTCGGTTCCTGAGGACGGCTTCAATGAGACAACCCACCATGTACTCCTACATGGCCTCTCACCGCTACCTTTACCAAATCGTGTTCACACACTTAGCTCTCAACAGTAGGACATGTTCACACACCTCTGATTCATTCCCGATGAATCAGACCTGACTCAACTCTAAGCAGTAGCAGGAATGACAAACAAGCATGAATGAGTAGGCACAACAGGGCTCAAACAACTCCTACTCATGCTAGTGGGTTTCATCTATTTACTGTGGAATGACAGGTCATGCAGAGGATAAAGGGGTTCAGCTACCGCAGCAAGTAACAGATGAATCGTTGTTGTCCTAATGCAGTAAAAGAGAGCAGGAGCGAGAGAGTGGGATTATATCGGAATGAACAAGGGGGTTTTGCTTGCCTGGCACTTCTGAAGATAATATAGTTCTTCATCGGTGTCATCGAACTCATCGTCGAAACCACGTCTATCGAGAGGGGACAAATACCGGCAAACAAGGAAGAACACAATCAATGCAATGCAACAATATGATGCATGATCATGACATGGAAATATGCTGTGTTTTGAGCTAATGCAACTAGCAATAAGTCAAATGGAGCTGGTTTGAACACTAGGTTCAAATTCAAACTCCATGTAAGGCATTTCAAATGTCATTTAGTCAAATTGTCTTATACAGCAAATTTAAGTTGTTCAAACATGCATGAAAATGATACAGATGGAAAGATTGGATTTTTCTAATAATTTTTCATATATAATTTATCTCATTTGGAGTTACGGTTGATTTACTATGATTTTTAGAAGTTTAGAACATTTTCTGGAATTTATAAACCTTTTCTGATTTATTTTAATTCCAAAAAATACTTACTGCATCAGCATGATGTAAGGCTGAGGTCAGCAGGTCAACTGGTCGGTCCAGTCAAACCTGACCAGTGGGACCCATATGTCGTTGTCTAACCTAACTAATCTAGTTTAGTTAGTGGCCTCGAGCCCACATGTCGATGTCGTGAGGCTAATTAAGTTTAATTAACATCTAACTAAAATTAGCAGGGGCCTGGCCCACTTGTCAGTCCGGCGAGGTCATAGGGTCAAACCCCCTGGTCAGCGGGGTCAGCCCCGCCGGCGACTCAACGCCGGCTAGGCCAGACGCGGCGGAGGGGCTCGGGAATCGCCCTCTGGCAACCATTTAGGCGGCGGAGACCACGGACGAGGAGCTGGAGCTCGTCCGCGTCGTTTGGAGCAAGCGGGAGGCTGCGGGGGTGCCGGAGCTTGCCGGAAACGAGCTCGAGGCGGTGGCCGGAGTTCGGCCAAGTGCGCGCATAGCGCTGCGGTGCACGGCAGAGGCTTCGGGCAGCGGCGTTGGCTTGCTGGGAGGCAGCTGAGCATGTTGACGTGCGCGGGCGTGAGCTACGGCCGCTAGCGTGATGGCAGCGACATGGACGGCGGGGAGGTGCTACGGCCATGGTGGGGAGCGGGAGCTACGGTGCGAGAACGGAGGAATGGAGAGAGGGGGACGGCGTAGAAGCTCACGGCGGTTCGGACGAGGCGGCCGGCGTGCTCGGGGAGGGGCTGGTGACGACGTAAGGTCGTCGGCGATCTCGGTGGCCGTGGGTCGAAGATGACGATGTTGACGGTGTTCCAGGGCCCTCCGGCTTGCGTGGCTCGGCGGAGAGCTTCAGAACGAGGAGGCGGAGCTCCTACGCGTGTCGGAGAGGCGAGGGGGAGGGGGTGGCTACGGCAACGGTGGCCGGTGGCGACGGTGGCGCTCGGCCGTGAGAGAGAGAGCTAGGGAGAGGAGAGGACTGGGGAGAGTGAGCGGGTCCGGGGGGCGCGTGGCATCGTCCAGACGCATCGGCGGAGGGACAGGCAAGCGAGGAGGAGGAGGTGGCGCGGGCCTTGGCCAAGCTGCAGCGTCGAACGCGCCTGCCCTCTGGCGGGAGGAAGACGACAGGGGAGGGGACGATGGCTCTGAGCTGGCCAGTGGGCAGCCAAGGCCGCCTGATCTTGGGCCAAGAGAGGAGCTGGCCAAGTCGGCCTGTAAGCTTTTTCCTTTTTGTTTAACTTTTCTATTTTCGACATTTGTTTTGATTTAATAAAATACTAAATCATTTTATTTTCTTATGCCAATTTTTATAGGAGCTAGTTATATTATTCCGTAGCTCCTTAATAAATGGCATAATTTTTGGACATATATTATATATATAACATATATATATCCAATGCAAATAGTTATGCATTAATTCCAAATGCCCAAAATAAATACTTATGAGCTCCTAAAAATATTGGTTTGATTTTTATCTCTGCCCAATATTTTCAGAGAGCAACATGAACATTTTCTTGGATCTTTTTGGAGCAATTTTTATCTGGGTCTTTTCCAGAAATGATTCTGAGGGTTTCACAAATCCTGATTTCAAATTTAAGTGGAATTTAAACATGATGCACACATGACTAGCTAGTCTACGTCATACTAGAACTAGGGATGTGACAATATCATCCCGCAGCTCGCCCCTGGAGGGGGACATGTCAAATAGTCCCATCTCTTGCTTATTGCACTATTTGTATCGTCCTGCTTTTACCGCCGCCTTTTCGAATAAACAATACATAGCTTTTGTCTATTATTGCATTCCCTTTTTTATCTATATATGTTCATTAATGACATGTTGCACCCGTACACTTTGGTACGGCCAAATACACCAGGGGCTTAAGTACCCCAAAATACGGTGTGATAAGTCCGAACACTTTCACAAGTGCGACACCCCGAACTTATAGCATTATATGCATCGGCTCCGAATCATGTCTTGGGTCAATAGTTGGGTTTGCCTGGCTCCCATGTTTTGGTACCTTACGTTCCGTTATATCCTAAGGTAGCGCTGGGAGAACCACTGCGATTGTGCCCCGGTTGAGCTGGGCTAAGCACCTCAGTGGAGAAAGCTAAAACTGACCGTCATGATAGGGCGAGAGCTGGTCGCTGTTCAAGAGGTTTTCGAGTCCCTAAAGACTTATGCCGCTTAGAGCGAGGAGTCGGCTTTGTCCGGCCTAGGCGTGGATAGCGCCCCGAACTCGGTCTTCCGAATACTAGGGGCTTCGCCAAAATTTAAAATTATAGAATTCTATGGCTAAGTGAGAGTGTTCAAGCATTATAGTCCGATTGCCTTGTTCGTTGTGTTGGCGCCTCCTCGAAGGACCCAAGAATGGGAAAAAAGCGGTCCAGTTTATCCCAACACCCCAAAGACTGCATGGGGGCGTAAGCCGAGGACTCGCCATCTCTCAAATTTAATATCTGACCACACAGAAGGTAATATTTTAAATTCAAAAGCGTTGCTTAGCGCATATGAACAAGTTTTCAGCGTCTGAGGATCACAAATGCGAGTTTACTCAAAATTACATCTTTGGAGCATTCATCCGCTATAAGGCGGGCACCCTTCAGGACGCCCTCATAATACATCTCGGGCTTGCGATGCTCCTTGCCCAGCGGTGGTCCGTCCGTCACAAGCTTCTCAGCATCCATCTTGCCCCAGTGCACTTTAGCACGGGCAAGGGCCCTACGGGCACCTTCGATGCATACGGAGCGCTTGATGACTTCAACACATGGACAGGCATCCACCAGCCGCTCACCAGCCCGAAGTAGCTCCCAGACATGGCTTCCCGAGCCCCACACCGGACTATGAGACCCTTCATGGCCTATTCGCCACCTTATGGAGCTCGACCAGCTGCTTCACTGGTCGCTCAAGGCACTGGTGTCCGCCTCAAGATCTTGAGACCGAACACCTTCTCCGTCGAGCTCCCCTCTTTGGCTCGGTAGAATGCGGCAGCGTCGGACACACTCCGGGGAAGATCTGCGAATGCTCCTAGAGAGCGCCGGACTCGGGTAAGTAACAAGTAATTCACTTTCACGTGCTTGCTTTGCATAAAGAATGCCTTACCCGCCACTATCTTCTTCATCGCCTCAATTTTCTGGAGGGCTTTTTGGGCTTCGGCCTTGGCAGATTTGGTGCTCTCAAGGGCCGAGGTGAGCTCGGACTCTCGAGTCTTTGAGTCAAGCTCAAACTCGTGTTTTTCCACGAGCACAGGCTCTTGCTGCACCTCCGCCACCCGCGCCTCCTGCTTCTCTCGCTCGGCGCGCTCCACGGCCGCCTTGTCTTCGGCCTTGGACAACGCTTCCTTCAGGGTCGCCACCTCGGCTATGGCCCCTGTAATACTCACGTTGGTCCTGTCCTTTTTTGCAACCACATCTTTTTATATACTTACATAAGGTATTACTTACCTTCCTTGTCTTGAGCTGCTTCTTGGCAAGGCCGACCTTGTTCTCGGACCGCTCGAGGCTCGCTTCAATGCATCGACCTCCATGATCGGTCTGGCAGAGGTCAGCAGCGCAGCCCGCATTCCCATATTGACATACTTATGTTAGACTCCTGCATATATCTTTTAGATCCTCGGTTCGGTTTTTCTTTCCAACACCAAACTGAGCATCGAGGCTCTGTCTATGCGGTAATATTTTTACATATCTTAAATACATACCTCAAAGCATGTTAGAAGGCTGGCACGAGCTTGATCAGCCCGCTCTTGGCGGATGAACCTTCGGATCACCACACTCGAAATAGTGCGGTGCTCCTCGTCGATGGGGCGCCGTTAAGCACCTCCAGCAGATTATCCGATGCCTCGGTTGGGCGGAGGTCACCGCGTCGTGAGGCTTGCCCTTCTTACTAGGGGCGCCACGGACTCGGAACCACCGAAGGTTCGGTGCGGTGTCCGCCTAGGGCGGACTTGGAGCCCTTGGGGTTTTGTCCTCTTTGCGCCTGGAGTCCGGGAGGTCGCCTTGCGGTGCCTCCAAGACCACCTCCTCCTGGCTTGGACCCTTTTGGGACTCCACCTCGGCATCATCCGCAGCGCGAGGAGAGGAGGCGGCCGGAAGTGAAGTGCTATTCACATCCGATGAACACAGGGAGCCGCTCGACGAAGCATCGAGCCCGGCCTTGGGCGGACTGCATGATTATATTCGGCGTCAGAAGATACTGTGCAACAAAGGAACACCATGAGTTATTCTGGTATCCGGATACTTATGATTTTGCCAGGGGCTTGGACCTGGATGGCCACTCCTCTTCGCCATCGTCGGCGTTGGTGGAGTAGTCCGGAGGAAGGGTCCTCCCTTCTTGGACCCTCCGCCCCCCGGTTGGGGCGGCCTTCCTTTTCGTTCCTCCCCTGCTGGAGGGGGAGAGGCCTCTTCTTCCTCCTCCTCGTCTTCGTGGGAGGAGTGCGCCTCGGAGTCATCGTACGATGAATCCGACACCACCGGGCGCCGGGAACTCTTTCGAGTTCCCGTGGCCTTCTTCTTGGCCTTCTTCTCCGGCACCACGTAAGGTGCCGGAACTAGCCGCCCCGTCAAGCGGGCATCCGTTGGGTCTTCGGGCAAGGGAGCCGGACAGTCAATCTGCCCGTACGTCTTCTGCCAATCCTGTCAAAGGTAAGGGAGTTTAGGTCTCGCAAAGAATCAAAGTATGGAAAACAAGTAACATGTAAAGGGTAAAATAGCTTACCACGTTGGCTTGATGCTGCGCGTTGAATCCGCGATCCTCGGTAGCGGATGCGGGAGCCTCGGCGCCCTTGAACAGCACCTTCCAGGTGTCTTCGTACGTAGTGTCGAAGAGCCTACTCAAGGTTCGGTGCTGTGCCGGATCAAACTCCCACAAACTGAAAGCTCGTTGTTGGCACGGGAGGATCTGGCGGATGAGCATGACCTGGACTATGTTGACGAGTTTGAGCTTCTTGCTCACAAGGTTTTGGACGTAGGTTTGGAGTCCGGTCATCTCCTTCGAATTACCCCACGACAGGCCCGTCTCTTTCTAGGAGGTGAGACGTGTGGGGATGCCAGATCGGAATTCGGGGGCCGCTGCCCATTCAGGGTCACGCGGCTCGGTGATGTAGAACCACCCCGATTGCCACCCCTTTATGGTCTCCACGAAGGAGCCCTCGAGCCATGTAACGTTGGGCATCTTGCCCACCATGGCGCCTCGGCACTCCGCTTGGCGGCCGCCCACTACCTTCGGTTTGACATTGAAGGTCTTCAGCCATAAGCCGAAGTGGGGCTGGATGCAGAGGAAGGCCTCGCACACGACGATGAACGTCGAGATGTTGAGGATGAAGTTCGGGGCTAGATCGTGGAAATCCAGGCCGTAGTAGAACATGAGTCCGCGGACAAATGGGTGAAGAGGGAAACCTAGTCCGCGGAGGAAATGGGTGAGGAACACCACCCTCTCATGGGGCCTGGGGGTGAGGATGAGCTGCCCCTTGTCGGGGAGCCGGTGCGCGATGTCATTGGACAAGTATCCGGCTTTCCTCAGCCTCTTGATGTGTCCCTCCGTGTCGGAGGAGGCCATCCACTTGCCTCCCACTCCGGACATGGCTAGAGAAGGTTGAGGTGGGATGTGCGGACTTGGGCGCTGGAGCTCGAGTGCGCGAAAATGGATAATCAAAGGAGGAAGAAGGCGTAGATGAGAAAGGTGGATCATTATCCCCTTATATGGGCGGACGAAACTATGTGCCCCCCACCAGCCTGGTAAAACTCGCTTATCTCCCAAGCGCCATAATTAATGGCACGGTTGGGTTACCCACGCCCGTATTGATGAGAATCCCGTAATAAGGGGACACGATCTCTGCTTCGACGAGACGTGCCAACGAAACCGCCTCGCTGAGTGCGCTGAGGTGGCACAGTAAAAACGATTCGAATAAAGGCTTGGCCCTGGTATGATGTCACGCTGCGGAATACGTCAGCAGATTGGATTTGTGTAAATATTATTCTCTCTACGGTGGTATGTGGAACTTATTTTGTAGAGCCGGACACTATCCTTGTGTTCAAAATCTTCTATGAAGTATTCGGAGGAGGAACCCGCCTTGCTATGCCGAAGACAATCTGCGTGCCGGACTCGTCGTCATTGAAGCATGGTTCATGGGCTACTGAGGGAGTCCTGGATTAGGGGGTGTCCGGATGGCCGGACTATAACCTTTGGCCGGACTCCTGGACTATGAAGATACAAGATTGAAGACTTCATCCCGTGTCCGGATGGGACTTTCCTTGGCGTGGAAGGCAAACTTGGCGATACGGATATGTAGATCTCCTCCCATTGTAACAGACTCTGTGTAACCCTAGCCCTCTCCGGTGTCTATATAAACCAGAGGGTTTTAGTCCGTAGGACGAACAACTATCATACCATAGGCTAGCTTCTAGGGTTTAGCCTCTCTGATCTCGTGGTAGATATACTCTTGTACTACCCATATCATCAATATTAATCAAGCAGGAGTAGGGTTTTACCTCCATCGAGAGGGCCCGAACCTGGGTAAAAACATCGTGTCCCTTGTCTCCTGTTACCATCCGCCTAGACGCACAGTTCGGGACCCCCTAACCGAGATCCGCCGGTTTTGACACCGACAACAATGCTTTTGCGGACTAATCGTGTGCCTTGAGTGTCTCAGACGTTTCATCGCTAGGCACAAGACGGTTTGGTGCGCCTCGAAGACTATTGAAGACGGCGTTTTTCTACGTTTCTTTTTGGTGGATTTGAGTCGTAGGAAAGCCGTACTATTAAGAGGGGGTCCCGTCGGAAAGGTTCGGGTGGAATCATCACGTACACGTTTTCTTCCTTGTCTCCACCTTTCCATTGCACTTTGGAGCATTCTCCGTTTTATCCTCTATGCAATTGTTCTGGCTGCTGTTATTGGGCGTGCGGTAGTACTGCTCCCTGGAGCGGTAGTACCGAAGGCACCTATGGTAGTACCATACTACGGCGCAGTAGTACCGCAGGACCCCATGGTAGTACCGCTCCTCAGGAGCCGTAGTACCGTGGGCCCCAGGCCAAGTGCCGCTGCATCGCAGTTGTAGGGGCGGATGTAAATTTTTACATCCGCGCCTCCCCGATAGTACCGCACCTCGTGCGTGGTAGTACCGCGCGCGGCCTGGTTCAGCTGCCATGTGGTAGTACCGCTCCTTAGCGGTAGTACCGTATTGGATTTTTGCATCATTTGTTTTCCAGCGGAAGTAGACACGGATGTATTTTTATTCATCCCCGCCCTTCCCAGGCTATGACTTTCCTGCCTTGCGGTAGTACTGCAAGGGGGAGCGGTAGTACAGCGCTTGCGGAAGTACCGTTCTCAGCCTCCTTGGTTTGGGTTTGTTCGAGTTCCTGTTGTTGCAGCGGTAGTACCGCGGTCCCTCACGGTAGTACCGCATGGCCTTGCGGTAGTACCGCATGTCAGGGGCGGTAGTACCGCAAGTCTTGGGCTGGTTAGGTGGATAACGGTTGGATTTTGTCCACATCTATAAAAGGGGTGTCTTCTACCTCTAGTTGACTACCTCTTCCACCCCTAAGCTCCATTGTTGCTCTAAGCTCCATTTTCGCCCGATCTCACTCCCTAGCCAATCAAACATGTTGATTTGCTCGGGAGTGGTTGAGAAAGCCCCGATCTACACTTCCACCAAGAGAAATTTGATTCCCCCACTAATCCCTTGCGGATCTTGTTACTCTTGGGTGTTTGAGCACCCTAGACGGTTGAGGTCACCGCGAAGCCATAGTCCATTGTGGTGAAGCTTTGTGGTGTCGTTGGGAGCCTCCAATTAAGTTGTGGAGATTGCCCCAACCTTGTTTGTAAAGGTTCGGTCGCCGCTTCCAAGGGCACCAATAGTGGAATCACGACATCTCGCATTGTGTGAGGGCGTGAGGAGAATACGGTGGCCCTAGTGGCTTCTCGGGGAGCATTGTGCATCCACGCCGCTCCAACGGAGACGTACTTCCCCTCAAAAGGAAGGAACTTCGGTAACACAACCTCGTCTCCACCGGCTCCACTCTTGGTTATCTCATCCCTTTACTTGTGCAAGTTCTTTTGTGGTTTATCCTTGGCTTGCTTGTGTGCTTGTTGTTGTTGCATCATATAGGTTGCTCACCTAGTTGCATATCTAGACAACCTACTTTGATGCAAATTTAATTTGGTAAAGAAAAGCTAAAAATTGTTAGTTGCCTATTCAACCCCCCCCCCCTCTAGTCAACTATATCGATCCTTTCATGCGCGAGTCCACGGAGGGCTCCACCCACAAAGGGTCCACGAAGAAGCAACCTTGTCTATCCCACCATGGCCGTCGCCCACGAAGGACTTGCCTCACTAGCGGTAGATCTTCACGAAGTAGGCGATCTCCTTGCCCTTACAAACTCCTTGGTTCAACTCCACAATCTTGTCGGAGGCTACCAATTGACACCTAGCCAATCTAGGAGACACCACTCTCCAAGAAGTAACAAATGGTGTGTTGATGATGAACTCCTTGCTCTTGTGCTTCAAACGATAGTCTCCCCAACACTCAACTCTCTCTCACAGGATATGGATTTGGTGGAAAGAAGATTTGAGTAGAAAGCAACTTGGGGAAGGCTAGAGATCAAGATTCATATGGTAAGAATGGAATATCTTGGCCTCAACACAAGTTTAGGTGGTTCTCTCTCAGAAAAGGTAAGTTGGAAGTGTAGGTTCGTTCTGATGGCTCTCTCCATGAATGAAGAGGAGGTGGAGGGGTATATATAGCCTCCACACAAAATCTAACCGTTACACACAACTTGCCAATCTCGGTGGGACCGAATTGATAAACTCGGTCGGACCGATTCAGCAAATCTAGTGACCGACATGCAACTCGGTAGGACCGATATGGTTAGGGTTAGGGAATAACGTAATCTCGGTGAGACCGAATACACAAACTCGGTGAGACCGATTTTGGTAATAAGCTAACTAGAGAGTTGGTCAGGTAAACTCGGTGGGACCGATTCGCTCATTTCAGTGAGACCGAAATGTTATGAAAGGGAAACAGAGAGTTTACATTGCAATCTCGGTGGGACTGATCGCTCATCTCGGTGAGACCGAAATGTTACGAAGGGAAACAGAGAGATTACAATCCCATCTCGGTGAGACCGAGATCCCTATCGGTGAGACCGATTTGCCTAGGGTTTTTGGCAGTACCTATGACATCTGAACTCGGTGGCGCCAGATAGAAAGAATCGTTGGGGCCGAGTTTGACTTTTGGTTTAGGTCATATGTGGATGTGAGAAAGTAGTTGAGGGTTTTGGAGCATATCACTAAGCATTTTGAGCAAGAGCCTCATTAAGCAACACCTCATCCCTCCTTGATAGTATTGGCTTTTCCTATAGACTCAATGTGATCTTGGATCACTAAAATAGAAAATGTAGAGTCTTGAGCTTTGAGCTTGAGCCAATCCTTTTGTCCTTAGCATTTTGAGGGGTCCACTTTTCTCATCCATGCCATGCCAATCATTGAACTTTCCTGAAATATTAATCTTGAAATAGCATTAGCTCAATGAGCTATATGTTGTTATGAATTACCAAAACCACCTAGGGATAGTTGCACTTTCAATCTCCCCCTTTTTGGTAATTATGACAACATATAGATCAAAGCTTCGACAAATGATAATAAGAGTGAAAACATTGTCGCTTTGAGAAGTATGTGAAAAGCAAGAGCTCCCCCTAAATTTGTGCATAGTTTAAGATTTGCTTTGACTGCAAATACACAATGAGTTAGGATCATGGGTTACTCTTCCATGTCACATACATCTTGGTGGAGTGCTCAAAATGATAATAATTAGCACTCATCACCAAGCAAATTGAATGATCATATGGGGATATAAAAGGATAATGTCATCCAACAAGCATTAAGGTAGCATATGATCAAACACATGATCATCCAAGTATCACACAAAAGCATAAAGTATCTCAAACGAGCAAATAACAAAGTGCAACCACCAAAAAGCAAGAGAGAACAAAGAGCAACACTCTCTCTCGAAGCCTATGATCTACACATTTTCTCCCCCTTTGGCAACAAGTTACCAAAAAGTTCATAAAAATGCATAGTGCTAGATCGACTCTCAGTCTTGGTCTTCAGGTGGTGGTGTATATAAAACTCCAAGGACGAAGGCATCAGTTGATGTAGATGGAGCTGGTGGTGTGGGTGCTGGAGCTGGTGGCACTGAAGCTGTAGCTGGTGGCACTGAAGCTGTAGCTGGTGCAGATGAAGTTGCTCTAGTGTCTGTAACTGGCACTGCAACAGATCTCTATCCTCTGGGCACTCTAGCAAAAGCATCAGTGGTAGACTTGCCCTTCTTCTCCAGCACTACATCCTGAAGTTGCTCAACAACTGACTATATCTCAGTGACCTTCACATCTAAATCATAGAACTTCTTCTCCATGATCCTCTCCAAGCTCTCCTGGTTTTGAGTCAGGGTGGCCAATCCCTTCTCAATCCTCAGAGTGGAGGCAATCAAGTAGCCAAGGTGATCTTGCTTGCTCTTCAGAAGATACTAAGATGCCTCATCAATGCTTGGCATCTTTGCAGCCTTTTCAGTCCTTACCTTCTCCCTCTTTGCTTGTGCTTGCACAGAAGATGGTTCATTCTCATCCATTACCACAGTGTTGTCCTCAAAGTCTGGGTAGATGGGCAGGTGCTCCTTATCGAATAGATATGTGCCAGTGCCCATCTTGGAGTTGATTAGCTCCTAGATCTGTGGGGCATACCCACAACTTCTCTTCTGATCTGCACCTGTTCTCTTTATAGTTTCCACAATTAGGATCATGACTTTGAACTTTTGAGGAACATCAAATATATGCAGCAAGTTGATGGAATGTCCTCTGGTCATTCTGTGATCTCCTGATTTTGGTAGCAATGTGTGCCTTAAAATCCAATTGATTGTAGGCAGGCCTGACAGCAAGTGTTTCACATAACCAAATTGGTGAGTCTCAAGATCTGCATCAGGAATCTCCTTGTACATGCTAGCCATTGAGTTGTGATCCTTCTTCTTCTTGGCATAGACATCCAAGTCATCTTCTTGTTCTTCTGGGGCATTGATCAACTGAGCCCATTCTTCAACTGTTGACTGGTACCTAGTACCTTCAGACATCCAGAAAATCCTTCCATCTGGGTAGAAGTGAGTTGTGGAGTAGAACTGCATAATAAGCTCATCATTCCACTTTGTGAGCTTCTGCCCAACAAAGTCCTCTACTCCACAAGATTTGAAACTATCATAGACTCTAGGATAGTGTTCTTCATTTTTCTTGATGTACTCCCAGTCCACCCATCTAATATCACAGACTATAGGCTTCTTGTCAAGCAACACTATCTCATAGAAGTCCTGATGTTCCTTTGTATGGAACCTGTAGTCCACAGCAGTTCTTCTCCTGGTGGCTGCCTTAGGCAAGTTGCTGGGTGTACTCCTTCTTCCTTCATCATAGCTGCTAGAGGGACTAGTGCCCTCACTCATGTGAACTTGCTCCTCAGACTTGTTCTGAGTGTCACTCTGATCTGACATGATGCAAACACTGACAGCAGACCCTGTGAGTAGATATAGATGAGATAGATTGGATGAGCATCACAAAGTGCAGAGGTTTTTGCAAAAGAATGAGTCAAAAACTTAGTTTTAGTTTTCCACAGAAAGCATTTCGGATCTACCGATTTGAAAACTCGGTGATACCGAAGCAGCTTTTGGAACCTAAACTAGTGAACTCGGTCAGACCGAGTCACAGTTTGGTGGCACCGAGACTGCTAGGGTTTCACAAAGAATTGAACTCGGTCACACCGATTTGCAATTCTCGGTCAGACCGAGAATCACATGTGCAATGGCCTTAGCCAAATCGGTGGAACCGATTTCAACAACTCGGTTGGTCCGAGATGATTTCGGCGGAAACCTAACCCTAAGTTTTCAATCCACAACTAAACTATGGAGTGATTTCGCTGGATAGAGTGATCTCAATCGTGGCAAGATACATGACAAAACAATGTGCTAGGAATCGGAGTGAGATTAGCACAAGGATCAAGTCCATACCCTAAGTGCGGCGATAGACCTGCTACGGCGGCAACGGCGGAGACGATTTCCGTTGACGGCGGCGGAGACCAGCGGCGGGAGGCAGCTGGCGATGAGGAGGAAGATCCGGTGACCCAGGGAGGCAAAGCGGGCAGAGCGCGGGCAAAGGGGTTCGGAGAATTTTCCAAATTTTGGCCCGGGGATATATATAGCCTGACCCTGTCGGTGTGACCGAATGGAACAACTTGGTGTGACCGAAAAGTTCAAATCGGTTGCACCGAGATTGAAAACCTAGATCGACTTAGTGATCTCGGTATGACCGAAGTGCATGAATCGGTCAGACCAAAACATACAAAGAAGTTTTGGAAGTTTAAGTCTATGACAAATCAGGGACTCCGAGTGCTCCTCACACAAAGTGGTTCAAATCTGACTTGATCAAACTTTGTGAAGTAGCATGAATAGAGTTTGAGACAAGAAAAGCATAGATAGCTAGAGAAGGTTCTTAGGCATTCTTGTCCATCCACTTGGCAAAATAAAAAAGGAACCAAGCAATCAAAACAACAAGTGGATGTCCTCAAATGAGTAAATTATGCAACCAACATGCTCACACAATAAAATGGCAAATGAAATATGTGGCAAAGCATGCACAACCAATTCTAGCATCTATCAAGAAATTGGCGATGACTAGGTCATCTATATATGAGTATATTGACTTAGGAGTCAAATGAGAACATTTGATCATAGGTCATACTCATCGTTTAAGCACAAGTGGGGTTACCACTTTTACATAAAGTGTTCTTGTGTTCACACCATTAGAGTTGCTTTAGCTCAATTCTTAGAGTAAAGCTCCCCCTAGATGTGAGATCCCCCCTTAGAGGGATGAACTAACCTTGGGTTTTGTCGATGATGACTTCATGTAGGTGTTGAAGATGTGGATGCTCAATGTTGATGTAGATCATTTGGAGCAATCCTTTGGAGTGAGTTGCACTTTCAATACCTACACGGGTTAGTCCCACAAGGAACAAACAAGGATATCCATAGACATAGAGAGATGCACACACAAGATGATGTCTATGAAAGCATTAGGTTACCTTGTCCCTTGTCTTACCAACAAGAGGGTTTGTGACTCCTTGAACTAGTGCAAGATGTGGAAGTTGATTGCACTTGTTCTTGCCAAAACGATAAGAGTGAAGTATGTTGGCGGAGTCACCCTCAAGAACTCTCTAGTTCTTGTTCTTCGGGATCCACATCATCTTGATGGGAATCCTTGGAGTTGTAATCATACTTGATGAAGTAGAACTTGATGTAGTCTTGGGAACCCACTTGACCAAGGCCTTGGGTGCTTCTTCAAATGCATCAATTTCCTCTTGAAGCTTATCCTTGCCTTTTTGCTTGTGGTCTTGTGGTGGAAGATCATCTTGAGCTTGTGTCCCTTTGAAGGAACTAGGATCATACTTCTCTTGTTGAGGAACAAACTTAGTCTTGGGGTATTGATCTTCTTCCCACTCAATTCCATTGGCATTGAACTTTCGTTCAAAACCAACACCTTGGTTCTTCCGGTGCCTTCCTTGCTTGCGTACAATTTCCTCGAATTGCTTACTCCCGGCAAGGCTCTTGTAAACACCTTTCTCTATAATTCCCTTCAATGAGCTATTTTCTTGCTCAAGTGTAACTTGGCTAAGAGAATCATTAGTGGAATCAAGAGAACTACTAGAAGCAACAACATTGGATTTAGCATGATTATTGTTACTACTAGAGGAAGAATCTTTCTTGTTCTTGTTACAAGACTTGACTTGAGGCATGTAAGTGGATACGAGTAAACTCTTGGCAATGTAAGAAGAACTTTTCTTGCGAAGATCATCATTGATTGCCTTTAAGAACTCATGCTCTTGCTCAAGGTTGAGCTTTTCAAAACGTAATTTCTCGTGAGTCCTTAAAAGTTCTCGATGATCTCCTAAGATAGTTTCATGAGATAACTTAAGAGTGTTTAGTTCTTTAGTTATAAACTCAATCTTCTCCTTATCATTGTCATTCGTTTTATCTTGATTAGCATGATTAATTGACATTTCATCATATTATTCATCACTAGAGTTGTCAACAAGTAAATCATCATCACCTAACAAGTCATCTTCATCACTATTGAAATCAACATACTCGGGGTGTGATACCTTTGGGCCTTTAGCCATGAAGCATCTTCCAAGTCCTTCAATTGGTGAATCAAATATGTCGTAGGAGTTGGTTGACACAAGTGCTAGACCGGCAACACCTTCATCTTGAGTATATTCGGAGTCGGAGTAATAGCTTATCTCGGAGTGATTGTCGGAGTCGGAGCCGGATACCTTCCTTTCCGAATCACTGCTTCTCCGGGATGTTCTTCATTCATAACGATCATCTCTACTACTTCTGTCTCTTTATGGTGATTCTTCTCTTCTACTTCTTCATTTTGGAGAATCTTCTCTTCTCTTGTAGGGTGTCGTACACTTATTGGAATAGTGTCCGGGTCTTCCACAATTGTAGCAATTTCGCTCTCGACTAGAAGATCTTTTGTCATTGTAGGACCTTGACTTGGAACTTTGTCTCTTTGCTTCTACTCTTGTAGAACTTGTTGAAGTTCTTCACCATTAGGCTCAATTCTTCATTGAAGGTTTGTTTCTCACTTGATGATGCGGGAGCTTCACATGAGGCTTTGTAAGCACCACTTGACTTGTTATGGAGCTCCTCCTTATCTTGAGTGACATCTCATGAGCAACAATTCTTCCAATGACTTACGTTGGCTTGAGATCTTTGTAATTGGGCATCATTTGGATCAATGTGCATATGGTATCATATTTTCCGTCCAAAGCTCTTAGGATCTTCTTGATGATGAATTTTTGTCGGTCATCTCTACACTTCCTAAGCCGGCGATCTCATTTGTGATAAGACCAAGCCTAGAGTACATTTCAGCGACACCTTCACCATCCTTCATTTTGAACTTGTCAAGCTGGCTTTGAAGCACATCCAACTTGGATTCCTTGACGGAGTCGGTACCTTCGTGCATATCAATCAAAGTATCCCAAATTTCCTTTGCATTCTCAAGACGACTGATTTTGTTGAATTCTTCGGGGCACAATCCTTTGAAGAGGATATCACAAGCTTGAGAATTGTATTGCAACATCTTCAACTCTTCTGCGGTAGCTTCACTGTTCGGTTCTCTCCCATCAAAGAACCTTGCAATCCAATACACAAAATAGCCCATACGGCGGGGTTATGTCCAAGAATATGCATTTTCATCTTATGCTTCCAACTAGAAAAATTAGTACCATCAAAGTAAGGACCTCTACAGTGGTAATCTCCCTCGCTAGACGCCATACTCTCCTAGGTTGTGAAACCAAGGCTATGACTACCAAAAGCTATGGAAATCAAAGCAAATGGAGACCAAAGCTCTGATACCACTTGTAGGATCGAAAGTATGTCTGGAGGGGGGTGATTAGACTACTTGACCAAATAAAACTTATCCTTTTCGCAATTTTAGTTCTCGGCAGATTTTAGCAACTTGGGACAAGTCAAGCAATCTTAACACAATTCAAGCAAGCATGCAAAGAGTATATGAACAGCGGTAAGTAAAGCATGCAACTTGCAAGAATGTAAATGGAAGGGTTTGGAGGATTCAAACGCAATAGGAGACACGGATGTTTTTGTCATGGTTCCGATAGGTGGAGCTATCGTACGTACACGTTGATGGAGACTTCAACCCACGAAGGGTAACGGCTGCGCGAGTCCACGGAGGGCTCCACCCACGAAGGGTCCACGAAGAAGCAACCTTGTCTATCCCACCATGGCCGTCGCCCATGAAGGACTTGCCTCACTAGCGGTAGATCTTCACAAAGTAGGTGATCTCCTTGCCCTTACAAACTCCTTGGTTCAACTCCACAATCTTGTCGGAGGCTCACAAGTAACACCTAGCCAATCTAGGAGACACCACTCTCCAAGAAGTAACAGAAGGTGTGTTGATGATGAACTCCTTGCTCTTGTGCTTCAGATGATAGTCTCCCCAACACTCAACTCCCTCTCACAGGATATGGATTTGGTGGAAAGAAGATTTGAGTGGAAAGCAACTTGGGGAAGGCTAGAGATCAAGATTCATATGGTAAGAATGGAATATCTTGGCTTCAACACAAGTGTAGGTGGTTCTCTCTCAGAAAAGGTAAGTTGGAAGTGTAGGTTCGTTCTGATGGCTCTCTCCACGAATGAAGAGGAGGTGGAGGGGTATATATATATCCTCCACACAAAATCTAACCGTTACACACAACTTGCTAATCTCGGTGGGACCGAATTGATAAACTCGGTCGGACCGATTCAGCAAATCTATGTGACCGTTAGGATTTTCGGTGGGACCGACATGCAACTCGGTAGGACCGATATGGTTAGGGTTAGGGCATAACGTAATCTCAGTGAGACCGATTACACAAACTCGGTGAGACCGATTTTGGTAATAAGCTAACCATAGAGTTGGCCAGGTAAACTCGGTGGGACCGATTCGCTCATTTTGGTGAGACCGAAATGTTAGAAAGGGAAACAGAGAGTTTACATTGCAATCTCGGTGGGACCGATCGCTCATCTCAGTGAGACCGAAACGTTACGAAGGGAAACAGAGAGATTACAATCCCATCTCGGTGAGACCGAGATCCCTATCGGTGAGACCGATTTGCCTAGGGTTTGTGGCAGTAGCTATGACATCTGAACTCGGTGACGCCAGATAGAAAGAATCGGTGGGGCCGAGTTTGACTTTTGGTTTAGGTCATATGTGGATGTGAGAAAGTAGTTGAGGGCTTTGGAGCATATCACTAAGCATTTTGAGCAAGAGCCTCATTAAGCAACACCTCATCCCTCCTTGATAGTATTGGCTTTTCCTATAGACTCAGTGTGATCTTGGATCACTGCTACGTCTTGAGCTTGCGTTGGTTTTCCTCGAAGAAGAGAGGCTGATGCAGCAAAGTGTAGCGTAAGTATTTCCCTCAGTTTTTGAGAACCAATGTATCAATCCAGTAGGAGGCTCCTCAAAAGTACCACGCACCTACACAAACAAACTGAGAACTCGCAACCAACGCAATAAAGGGGTTGTCAATCCCTTCACGGCCACTTGCGAAAGTGAGCTCTAATAAAGATAGTAAGATAATATAAATATATTTTTGGTATTTTATAATATGTAAAGATGCAAATAAAAGTAGATTGGAAGCAAATATGATAAGAGATAGACCCGGGGGCCATAGGTTTCACTAGTGGCTTCTCTCAAGATAGCATAAGTATTACGGTGGGTGAACAAATTACTGTCGAGCAATTGATAGAAAAGCGCATAGTTATGAGATTATCTAGGCATGATCATGTATATAGGCATCACGTCCATAACAAGTAGACCGACTCACCTGCATCTACTACTATTACTCCACACATCGACCGCTATCCAAAGATGCATCTAGAGTATTAAGTTCATAAGAAAAGAGTAACGCTTTAAGCAAGATGACATGATGTAGAGGGATAAACTCATGCAATATGATATAAACCCCATCTTGTTATCCTCGATGGCAACAATACAATACGTGCCTTGCAACCATTTACATCCTTGGGTAAGGACACCACAAGATTGAACCCAAAGCTAAGCACTTCTCCCATGGCAAGAAAGATCAATCTAGTAGGCCAAACCAAACTGATAATTCAAGAGACTTGCAAAGATAACTTAATCATACATAAAAGAATTCAGAGAAGATTCAAATATTATTCATAGATAAACTTGATCATAAACCCACAATTCATCGGATCTCGACAAACACACCGCAAAAAGAGATTACATAGAATAGATCTCCACAAGAGAGGGGAGAACATTGTATTGAGATCCAAAAGAGAGAAGAAGCCATCTAGCTAATAACTATGGACCCGTGAGGTCTGTGGTAAACTACTCACAACTCATCGGAGGGGCAAGGATGTTGATGTAGAGGCCCTCCGTGCTTGATTCCCCCTCCAGAGTGCGCGCAAGGCTCAAGATGGGATCTCGCGGATCTGAAGGTTCTGGCGGTGGAAATTGTGTTTGGTGGTGCCCTGTTACGATCGTTTGGGGTGCGTGAGGTATATATAGGAGGAAGGAGTACGTCGGTGGAGCAACAGGGGGCCCACGAGGCAGGGGGCGCGCCCCCCACCCTCGTGACCGCCTCTTTTGTTCCTTGGAGTAGGGTCCAAGTCTCCTGGATCACGTTCGGTGAGAAAATCACGTTCCCGAAGGTTTCATTCCGTTTGGACTCTGTTTGATATTCTGTTTCTTCGAAACACTGAAATAGGCAAAAAAGAGCAATTCTGGGTTGGGCCTCCGGTTAATAGGTGTAACGCCCTCGATGCGGCTATATCTCCCACGTGTCGAGGCACGACTTAGAGGCATAACCGCATTGAAAGCAATGTCGCAAGTGAGGTAATCTTCACACAACCCATGTAATACATAAGGGAAAAAGATACATAGTTGGCTTACGATGCCACTTCACACAAGACATAAATAAACATCCATCATTCGAGTACACTCAAGGTCCGACTACGGAACCAAAATAAAAGAAGATACCCCAAATGCTACACAGATCCCGAATCGTCCCAACTGGGCACCACTACGATCATCGGAAAAGACACATAGTAACGACCACGTTCCTCGTCGAACTCCCACTTGAGCTCGGTTGCGTCCACCTGCACCGCATCATCGGAACCTGCAACTGTTTTGGTAGAATCTGTGAGTCACGGGGACTCAGCAATCTCACACCCGCGAGATCAAGACTATTTAAGCTAATAGGAAGGACAGGGTTGTAAAGTGGAGCTGCAGCAAGCGACTAGCATATATGGTAGCTACATCGCAAAAGAGAGCGAGAAGAGAAGCAAGGCACGGACGTGAAACTAGTAGCGATCAAGAAGTGATCCTGAACTACTTACGTCAAACATAACTCCAACACCGTGTTCACTTCCCGGACTCCGCCGAGAAGAGACCATCACGGTTACACACGCGGTTGATGTGTATTTTATTTGAGGTCAACTTCGGTTTTCTACAACCGACATTAACAAATTCCCATCTGCCTCATAACCGCAGCACGGCTTTGAAAGATAATACCCTGCAGGGTGTCCCAACTTAGCCCATTATAAGCTCTCACGGTCAACGAAGGATATTCCTTCTACCGGAAGACCCGATCAATCTCGAATCCCGGACTACAAGACATTTCGACAGCAATAAAACAAGACCAGCAAAGCCGCCCGAATGTGCCGACAAATCCCGATAGGAGCTGCACATATCTCGTTCTCGTGGCACACCGGATGAGCAGTCCGCATAACTAAAACCAGACCTCAAGTTTCCTTGAGGGGCGCTACAAAGCACTCTAGTTTGGGCCAGCACTCGAAGGAGCACCGGTCCGGGGTTAAATAAGATGACCCTCGGGCTCGCGAAAACCGGGGAAAAAAGGCTTAGGTGGCAAATGGTAAAACCAAAGTTGGGCCTTGCTGGACGAGTCTTATTCAAAGCGAACTGTCAAGGGGTCCCATACATCACCCAACCGTGTAAGGTACGCGAAATCAAGGAACATAACACCGGTATGACGGAAACTAGGGTGGCAAGAGTGGAACAAAACACCAGGCATAAGGCCGAGCCTTCCACCCTTTACCAAGTATATAGATGCATTAATTATAGCAGATATATATATATATATATTGTGATATCCCCAACAGGTAATCATGTTCCAACAAGGAACAACATCTCCATGTTCCAACAAGGAACAAACTTCAGCTTCACCTGCAACTAGCAACGCTATAAGAGGGGCTGAGCAAAGCGGTAACATAGCCAATCAACGGTTTGCTAGGAAAGGATGGTTAGGGGCTGACATGGCAATATGGGTGGCATGATAAAGCAAGTGGTAGGCATCGCAGCATAGGCATAGCAAAAGAGCGAGCAACTAGCATAGCAAAGATAGAAGTGATTTCGAGGGTATGGTCATCTTGCTCGCAATGCTCTCGAGTTGTCGAAAGCTTGATCCTCGTAAGCGTTCTCAACAGGTTCCTCGCTCACGCACTCGCCTCCGGCTCTACCCAAAGCAACAACACAAACAAAGGAACCACAATAAATCACGGTGCAATGCACAAGCAACATGATGCAAAACATGACATGATATGCGGGATGTGATATGCAATGCGTATGTGGCCCGAAGGTAAATGATGAACCAGGCATCAACTTGGCAAACCAAGTATGCCACTGGAAAGATGAGATGATTTCGGTTGAAATCGATATAAAGATCACCGGAATCGGATGCACGGTTTGCATATGACAAGCAAAATAAAAATGGCACAAATCTGCCATTAACAGCATGATACCACTTAGCAAGCAACAAGAAATTAAGCTACTGCACCCAAACGTACCAACAAAGTATATGGCAGTGATCTACACAAGATGCTTGACAAAAGATGAGCACTGAGCTACAGCTAGTTCACATCATAACAGGTTCAAACAAGCATGGCAAAAGTGCACAAAATATCAGCCGGACATGGCAAAACAGCATCGTAGCAATGTTCAGAGCAACAAAACTACATGCTACAGGAACTTATAATAGCAAAACAAGGCATGGCATGAATCTACTCAAAGCATAGAACAAAAGTCCCTTACTGACCATAAGCCAAAAAGGATCAGAAAATATAGTAACACCCATGTCAATATCGAAAGTTTTGTTAACAGATTCAGCAACATGGCATGACAAAAACTGATAACAAGAAGGCATGTTTACAAGCTCAATGCACTCACTACAGAGCCTTATATGATAAACTAAGCATACATACATCAAGAAGACATGGCATAGAAGACATACATGGCAAGAACAATAACATAGCATACACGGATCAACCACAACAACCTTGGCAAAATTGAATAACATGTAAACAATCTGCCAGGAAACATTTGATAGCAAAAGTAGAGCTCGATTGACTCAAGCTATGGCACTCCATAATTGCAAACAAAGGAACAGATGGATAGAGCAAGACATTTTTAACAAAACATCCTTACTGAAGTATCTCAAAATATGCATGGATCTCTCGGTAGCATCAAGTTAACATGGCATCAAAATATCAGCTAAACAGGGCTGAAAACAGCAACATCAGGACACCTACTTTGCATGCTTATGCTAGTCACCACATAGATCACAAAAATACATGTCATACACCCCTGGAAAGATGGCATGGCATATTACAAAACACATGTAGGACTCAACTTCATAGGGTGCACACATCAATCATAGCAAAAATAACAAAAGTGCATTTTCTGTTAAGAAACAGAAACTAACATCACATAGCCCTCTTCCAACAGCATTTCGGGCATCAAGATGAGCTCAAATGAAAATGATGCAATCTCTTCGAGACGAACATCTTGACATATAATACGCGCAAAATGGAGCTACAGATGCAAAGTTATACTACGTTGAAAATGCCACGAAATAATAACAGGATTAAAAACTTAGACGAATTAGAGGGGGGGAGAAAGTCAACCGGGATCCGGATCGGGATCCGGCCCGATCGAGAGCGACGGCGGCGGGAGGCTCCTCGCCGGAGAGGGAGCAGCCGGGCGGGCCGGCCGAGGAGGGCGGCTCGGGCTCGCCGGTGGCCGCGGCCGGAGGAGGTGGTCGACGGGCATGGCGGCGGCCGGAGGCGCCGGTTCCTGGCGGCCGCGGCGACGGCGAGGGCCGTGGCGGCGAGGGCAGGCGGCGGCGAGATCCGAGGGCCGGAGGCGGCGGAGCAGCGGAGGGCGGCGGCGCACCGGCGCTGGAGGCGCGGGCAGGCCGGACGCTGGGCGCTGCGGGGGCGGGCGCTGCGCGGGCGGCGGTTTCGCCTGGGCAGCGGCAAGGGCGCGCGTGTCGGCGCTGACCGACACGTGGCGACGCGATCTGGTGCGACGCTGGCGGCGGTTTCGTCCGCCGGCGGCGGACGTGTCCGTCTGGCGTGGGGAGGAGTTTTAGAGTTTCGGGGGAAGAAGACCCGGATTTGGACTCATGACCGCCCTCGTGACCGCCTCTTTTGTTCCTTGGAGTAGGGTCCAAGTCTCCTCGATCACGTTCGATGAGAAAATCATGTTCCCGAAGGTTTCATTCCGTTTGGACTCCGTTTGATATTCCGTTTCTTGGAAACACTGAAATAGGCAAAAAAACAGCAATTCTGGGCTGGGCCTCCGGTTAATAGGTTAGTCCCAAAAATAATATAAAAGTGGAAAATAAAGCCCAATATAGTCCAAAACAGTAGATAAAGTAGCATGGAGCAATCAAAAATTATAGATACGTTGGAGACGTATCAATCACTAATATAGAAAATGTAGAGTCTTGAGCTTTGAGCTTGAGCCAATCCTATTGTCCTTAGCATTTTGAGGGGTCCACCTTTCTCATCCATGCCATGCCAATCACTGAGCTTTCCTGAAATATTAATCTTGAAATAGCATTAGCTCAATGAGCTATATGTTGTTAGAAATTACCAAAACCACCTAGGGATAGTTGCACTTTCAGTAGTCCTAGCAGACATCAAAAGGAATTTTTGGCGCCGTTGTCGGGGAGGATCTTCAACATATACCAGGTTCCTAATCACAAATCTCATCTCCTCGCAATTTACATTATTTGCCATTTGCCTCTTGTTTTCCTCTCCCCCACTTCACAAAAAATTGCCGTTTTATTCGCCCCTCTTTTTCGTTCGCCGTTCTCTTGCTTTCTAGTCTTGATGGCTAGTGTTCCTGCTCCTCCTTTGTCACCAGATTTTGAAATTCTTTACTTCAAACAAAAACAAGGAGAAAATTTGAAAGATGCTTGGTATAGACTTATGGAATCTTATCGTATTTGCAATTTAAAGGGGGGCGCTAAGATCTTGCTTCGTAATTTTTACATAGTATTGGCTTTGCATCGTAGACAACTCCTAGACTTTGCCGCTAAAGAGAATTTTATTGAGCTTGATGCCAATGGTGCCTATGAAATTTTAGAAGGAATTTTGGGAGTTCCACCTCAAAAGAAGGGGTCTTCTTTCTGTTGGGGATCGTAGCAGAAATTAAATTTTTCTACGCATCACCAAGATCAATCTATGGAGTCATCTAGCAACAAGTGAGAGAGGGGTGCTTCTACATACCCTTGTAGATCATGAGCGAAGCGCTCAAGAGAACGGGTTCATGGAGTCGCACTCGCCGTGATCCAAATCACCGATGACCGAGCCCGAACGGACGGCACCTCCGCGTTCAACACACGTCGGTTGGGAAGACGCCTCCTCCTTCTTGATCCAGCAAGGGGGGAGGAGAGGTTGATGGAGATCCAGCAGCACGACGGCGTGGTGGTGGAAGCAGCGGGGATCTCGGCAGGGCTTCGCCAAGCTCAGCGAGAGGGAGAGGTGTTACGGGGGGAGAGGGAGGCGCCAGGGGCTTGGTGTCACGCCCAATATGCGACCCTATCCAAAAGGAACTCGAAGGTCCCACCAAGGATAGACCCGCATATTGAAACGCTTTTGCAAGGTGGATATCATTACATCAACATTACATAATAGATGGGGATACATACATAAGGCATGAATGCCACAAGAATACATCAACATCATATACGAGATCAACATCCGACTACGGATGAAACATAAACAGAAACTCAAACGACATCCACCTCGCTAGCCCAGGCTGCCGACCGAACCTATCCCCGATCGAAGAAGCGTAAGAAGAACTCCAATACAAGCAAGCATCGCTCTCGCCATGATCATCGCATAACCTGTACCTGCAATCGGTGGTGTAGTAATCAGTGAGCCACGAGGACTCAGCAATCCCATTACCATGGGTATCAACACTAGCAAAGCTTAAAGGGAAAGGAAGGGATAAAGTGGTGAGGTTGCAGCAGCGACTAAGCATATATGGTGGCTAACATACGCAAATGAGAGCAAGAAGAGAAACAAAGGAACGGTCGTCAACTAGCAATGATCAAGAAGTGATCCTGAACTCCTACTTACGTCAGACATAACCCAGAAACCGTGTTCTCCTTTCGATCAACCCCGAAAAGAGACACTCACGGTTACGCACACGGTTGGTGTATTTTAATTGAGATCCACTTCGGGTTTACTACAACCGGATATTAACAAATTCCCATCTGCCACATAACCGCGGGCACGGCTCTCGAAAGTTTATACCCTGCAGGGGTGTCCCAACTTAGCCCATGATAAGCTCTCGCGATCACCGAAGGATATTCCTTCTCCCCGGGAAGACCCGATCAGTCTCGGAATCCCGGCTACAAGACATTTCGACAGCAATAAAACAAGTCCAGCAAGACCTCCCGGCGTCCGACACCTCGATAGTAGCCGCGCAGATCTCGCCTCGTGCCACGACCGGATAAGCTAAGCGTCACAGTACCGACGTAACCCAAGTTGCCAAGGGATGGTCCCAAGACGGTGTTTAGTTTGGACCAACGCTAGACAAGCACTCGCCCGGGGTAAAATAAAGATGACCCTCGGGATGCGCGACTCCCAAGGGAAAAAGGCTAGGTGAGGCAAATGTAAAACCAATGTTGGGCCTTCTTTGAAAAGTCTTATTCAAAGCGAACTGTCAAGGGGTCCCATAAATCACCCGACCGCGTTAGGGACGCAAAATCCGGGAACATAATACCGATATGACGGAAACTAGGCGGCAAGAGTGGAACAAAACACTGCATAAGGCCGAGCCTTCCACCCTTTACCAAGTATATAGATGCATTAATAATATAAGATATATTGTGATATCCCAACAAGTAAACATGTTCCAACAAGGAACAACATCTCCATGTTCCAACAAGGAACAAACTTCATCTTCACCTGCAACTAACAACGCTATAAGAGGGGCTGAGCAAAGCGGTAACCTAGCCAAACAACAGTTTGCATAGGAAAGGTGTCAAAGGTTAGGGGCTGACATGGCAACTGGGATGGCTTGATAAACAGGTAATAGGTAGCGCAGCATAGCGATAGAACGAAGCAACTAGCATAGCAATGATAGTAGTGAGATCCAAGGTAGCGGTCATCTTGCCTGAAATCCCGCAAGCAAGAAGAACGAGTCCATGAAGAAGACGAACGGAAGTAGCCGAACCAAGCGTAGACGAACGAATCCTCACGATCGCAACGAAACATGAACTAACAAGAAGAAGCACACAACATAGTAAACACCCCACACATGAACAAGACATGATGCACAACAAGCATGATGCATGACAAAGCTACATGAAGCTACTCATGGCAAGAGATGATGCAAACAAGAGCAACACATCAAAGCAAGTTTAAATGAGGCCGGGAACAACATATAACAATTCCGGTAAGTCCTCATATGCAAATTTCGAAATTGGTCCAGATCTGAATAAACCTTATGTTCAAGTTGTTAAACAGCAAGTTAAGAGGCACCACGATGATCTACACGAAATTCTAGTCAAGTTACATATAAAGTTCATTTAATTCGGAGCTACGGCCTAGAAGATATGAGCAAAACAAGTTAAACATGGCATTGATGCAAAATGCATCCAAACATCAAGCAAACACCTCAAAACATGAATGCAACATGATAATATGAAGCTACATGCAAAATCAAGCAAGTTTCATATAGAGCACAATCAAAACGGAGCAACGGTTCAACACATACACACAATACAAGTTATAGCAACAATCTGTCCAAAACAGCAACTAGGCATATTGCAAGCATCAAAACAATATGCTACAACACCTCAATATGAAAACAAAAGGCATGGGCATGATGTACAGATAAAGCATTATAAAACATGAACACTGAGCTATCTCCAGAATCAACTAGAACATGCTCAAAAACACATGGCAAGATTACAAATAATAACAGTTTCAGGCATTGGCAGAAATAACATCAGGATGCAATGTTTAGAGCTATCAAACAGCATGTTACAGGAACTTAACATGGCAAACAAATGCATGGAACGAATCTACTAAATGCATAGAACAAAAGTCCTTTACTGACCATGAGCCAAAAAGGATCAGAAAATATGATAGCACCCATGTAAACATGGCAAGTTATATTACAGATTCAAACATGGCAGGAACAACGATAAGTAGGCATGTTGGTGAGCTTGAACCACTCATCACAGAGCAATACATGGCATGGAAAGGCAACCAACAGTAAGAAGACATGGCATAGAAGCTATACATGGCAAGAACAACATCATAGCATGTAAGGATCAACTACAACAAGCTTGGCAAAATTGAATAACATGTAAACAACCTGCCAGGAAACATTTTATAGCAAAAGTAGAGCTCGATTGACTCAAGCTATGGCACTCCATAATTGCAAACAAGGGCATGGATGGATAGAGCAAGACATGTATAACAAAACATCCTTACTGAAGTATCTCAAAATAAGCATGGATCTCTCTGTAGCATCAAGTTAACATGGCATAAAAATATCAGCAAAACAGGGCTGAAATCAGCAACATCAGGAAGCCTAGTTTGCATGCTTGTGCTAGTCACCACATAGATCACAAAAATACATGGCATACACCCCTGGAAAGAGGGCATGGCATATTACAAAACACATGTAGGACTCAAGTTCATAGGATGCACACATCAATCCTGGCAAAAATGACAAAAGTGCATGTTCTGTTAAGAAACAGAAATTAACATCACATAGCACTCTTCTAACAGCATTTCGGGTATCAAGATGAGCTCAAATGAAAATGATGCAATGAGCTGAAATGATCTACTCATCGAGGCGAACATTTTGACATATTACACGCGCGAAACGGAGCAACATGCACAGCGTTATGATGCGATGAAAATGCATGAAAAATTACACAGATTCGGGACTTAGTCATTTTCTGGAAAAAACATATGAGCGTGATATAACTATTCAGCGCACGGGGCGGGGTTTAGGCGGGCTTCTCACCACTTGGCTGGCCCAGTTTGCAGAGGAGGCGCCTGGCGGGCCGGAGGGGATGCGGACTGGGCCGGGGAGGCCCACGTGGCCGGTGGCGCGGTCAACGGAGCAGGGCGGATCGGGGCTCCTCCCCGATCCCGTCGGCGGCGGCAGCGACGGGCCGATCCGGCCGGCCGCGAAGGCAGCGGGGAGCTTCGGCGCGAGGGCGGCGCGGAGGAGGGATGCCGGCGCGGGGCGGAGGTCCGGCGGGAGGGCAGCGGGCGGAGGAGCTCCGGCGGCGGGGTTCACGGCGACGGCGACGGCGGAGCTCCATGGCGGCCCCTGCGGAGTGGGAGGGAGAGAGAGGTCGGGGTCAGAGAGCGCGCAGGGAAAACGAGAGGAGGAGAGGGAGCGGGACCGTCCTGGGGGTCGCCGGCGGGGACGGCCGCACCACTCCGGCGAGGTTGCTTGGTGGGCGGGCGGGCGGAGGCATGCGGGAGTCTGAGGCGGGCGCTCCGATCCGGATCGGAGACGGCGGCGCTGGTGGCTGCTGCCCTGGCCCCGATGGGCTTGCGCAGAAGGCCTTGTGGCTCAGGCGGGCAGCGCAAGTGGGCGCGGGGGAGGACGTGGCGACGCCCGGTTGGAGGGGAGCGGCGGCTGGTGGCGGCGCGGCCACTAGGGGCTTGCCAAGTGGCGAGAGGAGGCTGGGGAGGCGCCGGTTTGAGGGAAAGGCGTGGCTGCCCCGAGGTGGGAGGAGGTGGCTGCGGGTTGGGTGGCGCGGAAAAAGAGGAGGAGGGGTTAGGGTTGCCCAAAATGGAGATGTGGTGTCCATTTATAGCAGGGATGGCTAGGGTTTGGTTTTTGGGGAGTTTTTGGAGCCCTCTGATCTCGATCGAGCGGTTCGGGACGCGAGGGGGGGTTAGGCAGGCCTAGGTGGGCTGTGACGAGAGGGTTGGGCTGAGAGGAGAGGGGAGAAATGCAGCCCGACAACTGTTTCCGGAGACCGAAAACGTCCGACGATAGACCGTCTATAATGCGGTTGTAGGTTTAACGGTTGGGCTGTCAAATGGACTCCGAACGCGACGAAACTTGACAGGCGCTCTGTCTACACTATAATAAGACCGCATGCCAAGCTTCGACCCATTCCGAGAACATTTAACACCAGCACACGAAAAGAAGTGAAAGGGGGCGCCGGGAGACATAGGAGTGCCGGATTGCAAAACGGACAACGGGGAAAATGCTCGGATGCATGAGACGAACACGTATGCGAAATGAAATGCACATGATGACATGATATGAAATGCAGATGATGACATGGCAAAGTGCAACACGCAAGCAAATGACATGGCAACGACAGCGAATAAATGGCGGACACCTGGCGCATCGAATCAGGGGCGTTACAACACTCCTCCACTAACAAGAGATCTCGTCCCGAGATCTTAGGACCGTGACGGAAGAGAAAAAGGATGAGGTGAAACAAGAACTCAAAAGAAGAAGCAAAGAATCGAGAGCACTCAAGAAGAAGAGATGAGCGACGAGAATGATGAGAATCAAAAGCTCACGGAATCAGAGAGACTATGAAACGACTCGTTCTAACCGGCGTGGTTAGAATGAGAAAAGAAACGGATAAGACTGAAAGGATTTAGGCAGCACTCCGGTTGAACAAGGAAAGAAAAGAACATGAACTCGAGAGGATGGAATGATACTTGATGAAGACATGACACAAAACCTCCGGAAAGAATTGAAATAATGGAATGAAAAGAATTTAGAAGGAATGATTGAACGAAGTTGTTGAGAAAATCAACAACGAAAGAAATAGCTTGTTGTGGACTTATGGAAAACATCTCAAAATTATGAGCTGATCGCCGACCACAAGTGGAAAGGATTAAATAGCTGAGAAGAACAAAGAAATGCAAAGCTCCACTTCAAAAGAATGCGGAGAATTAATTGCGCTTCGAGAAGCAAGAAGGAAAGATATTTGAGCTCCACCAACAAAATCTTGATGAACTCTTGAAGAAAGAATTAAATCCTGAAGAACCACCATGAAGAACTCCGGTGACAAAAGGATGATGAGATAAAATTGAAGGATGAAATAATAAGATGAGCATTGCGATGATTTAGATGGAGGATTCCGACGAAATGGCCGAGGAAATTTGAACTCCGGAAAAGAAAAGATGAAAACACTTGGAACTAGAATTTATTCATCAAGAACAAACTCCGAAGGAAAGGATTAATCACTTTGATGAAATAAGAATAAGATTTATGTTATGCTTATCCTTCATCAAATTAAATTTATGACAAGCAATGGATTTTGCATACTACTTATTCTTCTTGAAAAGGAATTAAGAAGTGACATAACGCAAACTTGAGAAGGTCTTCATGAGCCACCGGTAGGATTGAAAAGAACGAATGGATTAATATGATAAACAAGGAAAAAGAATCTTGAACGAACCACCGTTAGAAATGAAAATGAACGAAGAGAAGAGAACGAATCACCGGAAAGAATTAGAAACCACGCAGATACTTGAGGGAAAATTAGAGACAAGAGAACGAAGAGATCGCGAACTGATAGAAGAATACTTGAACGAAGCACCGGAAGAATATTGAGACGAACGAAAGGGCACAGATATAGAATAATTGGAGAACGAATCTGGAAACTTAGAATGAAGAAATCTTCCGAAAAGATGGCCTCCGGATGATCGAGAGAGAAAGCAACACCTGAAATACTCCGGATGGATGAAAAGAATTTGCATGACTAGAAACAATTAGATAGGATAACATCGAGCTAGCACCGCGAATCTCCGGGAGAACGGACAAAATTTAGAAGGAACTCTTCTTCAAACTTCAAATGATGAGGAGAAACACCACCAAAATTACTGGGATACTCCGGGAGAATGAAAAGCGAAGAGGTTGAGCCAACAATGAAAATGATTTGAAATCGATCTTGGAAAACATCTGACTGATGAAATTCATTCTTACGTCACACTTGAAAAGAATTATGAATGGCTCCGGGAGAATTAGAAGAGTCAGGTAAGATCCTGGGAAAAGACCTGTGGGTTAGGGCCCACTAAAGAGAAAAAACACCGTTGAAAAGGATGTTGAATAGATAGATGATGCACCGGAACGATTGAAATATTTAAATGAGGTGACAACCTCGAATTAATTGGAACATAGACGAGTCTCCTGAGATGTCTTGAACACTCCGGAAGGATAAGCTGGCAAGAGGCTAACGAGCAAAGAGAACACTCCGAAGGAAAAGAATATGATTAACCCGAAAAAAACTAGAATTGAGTGCACCGGAAAAAAAGAAAAGAGATGAAGAATGTCGTACAAAACGAGAATTCACCGGTTGAAATAATTGATAGAAGACTGAAGAGGCTCCATACGAATGAAATTGATGGTCGGAAGAAACTCGAACTCCGGGAATAATAGGGTGGGAGGGCGGGAAAACAAAGACAACATGGAAGGGGAAATCGACAAATTTCTTGAAGAGAAAACACCGGTTGAAAACATTGAGGAAAGAAAGGAAAGACTTCACACGAGTAGGATGGATACTCGATCACGGACTCCGGTTCCGAGAAGAAGAAGGGAGGGAGGGTGGGAAAAACAAGGACAACTTCGGACAAGGAAAACAACGACGTCGGCGGAAGAACTGAGGATTGAACTTGCAAAGATGAAGAGGCTCGAGTCGACTTGACGAGAAATGCACCGGACAAAAGAGCAGAGGAACAACGATCGGAAAACCAACTGCGTGATCCTAAAGAAAATTTGAAGGGGAAGAGAAGTAATTCAAAACACCTACGTCAAGATTCCTCACCAGAGCGACGAAGGGGCAGAGGAGTAAAAAGAATTCCTACTCTCCGATATAACTAGACTCAGAAAACAGTTTTCTTCTAGACTCAACAACGGCCAAACTACACGATCAATCAAGGGGCTCCTAGGGTCGGTCGAGGCTCGATACCAACTTAACACGCCCAATATGCGACCCTATCCAAAAGGAACTCAAGGTCCCACCAAGGATAGACCCGATATTGAAACGCTTTTGCAAGGTGGATATCATTACATCAACATTACATAATAGATGGGGATACATACATAAGGCATGAATGCCACAAGAATACATCAACATCATATACGAGATCAACATCCGACTACGGATGAAACATAAACAGAAACTCAAACGACATCCACCTGCTAGCCCAGGCTGCCGACCGAACCTATCCCCGATCGAAGAAGCGGTAAGAAGAACTCCAATACAAGCAAGCATCACTCTCGGTCATGATCATCGCACAACCTGTACCTGCAATGGTGGTGTAGTAATCAGAGCCACGAGGACTCAACAATCCCATTACCATGGGTATCAAGACTAGCAAAGCTTAAAGGGAAAGGAAGGGATAAAGTGGTGAGGTTGCAGCAGCGACTAAGCATATATGGTGGCTAACATACGCAAATGAGAGCGAGAAGAGAAACAAAGGAACGGTCGTCAACTAGCAATGATCAAGAAGTGATCCTGAACTCCTACTTACGTCATACATAACCCAGAAACCGTGTTCTCCTTTCGATCAACCCCGAAAAGAGACACTCACGGTTACGCACACGGTTGGTGTATTTTAATTGAGATCCACTTCGGGTTTACTACAACCGGATATTAACAAATTCTTATCTGCCACATAACCGCGGGCACCGCTCTCGAAAGTTTATACCCTGCAGGGGTGTCCCAACTTAGCCCATGATAAGCTCTCGCGATCACCGAAGGATATTCCTTCTCCCCGGGAAGACCCGATCAGTCTCGGAATCCCGGCTACAAGACATTTCGACAGCAATAAAACAAGTCCAGCAAGACCTCCCGGCGTGCCGACACCCTGATAGTAGCCGCAAGATATCTCGCCTCGTGCCACGACCGGATAAGCTAAGCGTCACAGTACCGACGTAACCCAAGTTGCCAAGGGATGGTCCCAAGACGGTGTTTAGTTTGGACCAACGCTTAGACAAGCACCGCCCGGGGGTAAAATAAAGATGACCCTCGGGATGCGCGACTCCCAAGGGAAAAAAGGCTAGGTGAGGCAAATGTAAAACCAATGTTGGGCCTTGCTTGAAAAGTCTTATTCAAAGCGAACTGTCAAGGGGTCCCATAAATCACCCGACCGTTAGGGACGCAAAATCCGGGAACATAATACCGATATGACGGAAACTAGGGCGGCAAGAGTGGAACAAAACACCAGGCATAAGGCCGAGCCTTCCACCCTTTACCAAGTATATAGATGCATTAATAATATAAGATATATTGTGATATCCCAACAAGTAAACATGTTCCAACAAGGAACAACATCTCCATGTTCCAACAAGGAACAAACTTCATCTTCACCTGCAACTAACAACGCTATAAGAGGGGCTGAGCAAAGCGGTAACCTAGCCAAACAACGGTTTGCATAGGAAAGGTGTCAAAGGTTAGGGGCTGACATGGCAATTGGGATGGCTTGATAAACAGGTAATAGGTAGCGCAGCATAGCAATAGAACGAAGCAACTAGCATAGCAATGATAGTAGTGAGATCCAGGGTAGCGGTCATCTTGCCTGAAATCCCGCAAGGAAGAAGAACGAGTCCATGAAGAAGACGAACGGAAGTAGCCGAACCAAGTGTAGACGAACGAATCCTCACGATCGCAACAAAACAGGAACTAACAAGAAGAAGCACACAACATAGTAAACACCCCACACATGAACAAGACATGATGCACAACAAGCATGATGCATGACAAAGCTACATGAAGCTACTCATGGCAAGAGATGATGCAAACAAGAGCAACACATCAAAGCAAGTTTAAATGAGGCCGGGAACAACATATAACAATTCCGGTAAGTCCTCATATGCAAATTTAGAAATTGGTCCAGATCTGAATAAACCTTATGTTCAAGTTGTTAAAAAGCAAGTTAAGAGGCACCACGATGATCTACACGAAATTCTAGTCAAGTTACATATAAAGTTCATTTAATTCGGAGCTACGGCCTAGAAGATATGAGCAAAACAAGTTAAACATGGCATTGATGCAAAATGCATCCAAACATCAAGCAAACACCTCAAAACATGAATGCAACATGATAATATGAAGCTACATGCAAAATCAAGCAAGTTTCATATAGAGCACAATCAAAACGGAGCAACGGTTCAACACATACACACAATACAAGTTATAGCAACAATCTGTCCAAAACAGCAACTAGGCATATTGCAAGCATCAAAACAATATTCTACAGCACCTCAATATGAAAACAAAAGGCATGGGCATGATGTACAGGTAAAGCATTACAAAACATGAACACTGAGCTATCTCCAGAATCAACTAGAACATGCTCAAAAACACATGGCAAGATTGCAAATAATAACAGTTTCAGGCATTGGCAGAAATAACATCAGGATGCAATGTTTAGAGTTATCAAACAGCATGTTACAGGAACTTAACATGGCAAACAAATGCATGGCATGAATATACTAAATGCATAGAACAAAAGTCCTTTACTGACCATGAGCCAAAAAGGATCATAAAATATGATAGCACCCATGTAAACATGGCAAGTTATATTACAGATTCAAACATGGCAGGAACAACGATAAGTAGGCATGTTGGTGAGCTTGAACCACTCACCACAGAGCAATACATGGCATGGCAAGGCAACCAACAGTAAGAAGACATGGCATAGAAGCTATACATGGCAAGAACAACATCATAGCATGCAAGGATCAACTACAACAAGCTTGGCAAAATTGAATAACATGTAAACAACCTGCCAGGAAACATTTTATAGCAAAAGTAGAGCTCGATTGACTCAAGCTATGGCACTCCATAATTTCAAACAAGGGCATGGATGGATAGAGCAAGACATGTATAACAAAACATCCTTACTGAAGTATCTCAAAATAAGCATGGATCTCTCTGTAGCATCAAGTTAACATGGCATAAAAATATCAGCAAAACAGGGCTGAAATCAGCAACATCAGGAAGCCTAGTTTGCATGCTTGTGCTAGTCACCACATAGATCACAAAAATACATGGCATACACCCATGGAAAGATGGCATGGCATATTACAAAACACATGTAGGACTCAAGTTCATAGGATGCACACATCAATCCTGGCAAAAATGACAAAAGTGCATGTTCTGTTAAGAAACAGAAATTAACATCACATAGCACTCTTCTAACAGCATTTCGGGTATCAAGATGAGCTCAAATGAAAATGATGCAATGCGATGAAATGATCTACTCATCGAGACGAACATTTTGGCATATTACACGCGCGAAACGGAGCAACATGCACAGAGTTATGATGCGATGAAAGTGCATGAAAA